>PVKH010024686.1:0-13571 GCA_004027955.1 Chaetophractus vellerosus
CACGGGTGACTTTGCCATGCCCGTGGGGGCTCCGCCCTGCCCGTGGTGGCTTTTTGCCTTGCCCACGGCGGCTCTGGCCCGCCCACGGCGGCTTGCCTTTCTCAAGGCCGTCTGCCCGCTCGGAGAGGTCCCCGGGAACCGAACCCGGGGCCTCCCATGTGGTACACCGGCGAGCTCTTTATCCACTGAGCTATCTAGCTGGGCCCTTGTTTTTGCCTGAAGGACTTTGCATGACTATTCCCTCTGTCTAGAACAGTGGTCTTACTGCCCCCGGTGGACATTTGGCAATATCTCCCAACATTTTTGGTTATCACAAATGGAAGCATGCCACTGGCACCTCGTTGGTAGAGACCTGGGATGCTGCTAAACATCCTATAAAGCACAAGACAGCCTGCAAATGTCAGTTGTACTGAGGTTTGGGAAACTCTGGTCTAGACAGATCTCTTCTGCTCTGATACCATCTTTTTGCAGGTCTCTCCTTAAATGTCACCTGCACAGGGAGGCATTCCCAGATTACTTTATCTAAAATAAAAGCCCTCACTTCTTGCACTGTCTCTATCCCCCTACACAACTTTTTTTTAAATAGTACTTATGAGGATGTCAATTACATCTTAATTCTATCATCTATATTTCTCAATGTTATTGATGTTAAGATAGATGTAAAGACAAAGAAGCACATCCACACAAAATGTCCAGTAAGTTGTATGGTGAATCTCATTTTTGATAATGTTGAAATGTGAGAAAAAAACACCATGCACTTTAGGATTGAGAAAATACAAAATTATCCAGACTGCACAGGGAGGAAAACGAAGGCTTTGAAAGGTTAAGGAACTTGCACTAGATCATATAGCTATTTAAATGCTTGAGCTAGACAGACATCCTGATGGTTAGATTTCTTCTTTGAAGTCCTTTTGATGAGTTGGGTTGGGACTGAGAATAAAAGGATGATAAAGAAAGCTGCAGGGGCAGGGATAGGGGGGAAAAAAAAGAAAAATGAAGGGAAGAAAATGGAGAGAGAAAGCGTATATTCCAAATAAAAGCGTTCTTAAACAACAAACAGTTTTCCACACTCCAGGGCATAGCATTTAGCGCATCTCTAAGAAGCACAAACTGCTAGTATTGTTTCAAGATGTAAAATAGCAAGGTCACTTGACACAAACAACACTAAAGCAATCATAATACTTAAACCGTAAAACGCTGTGCTGTAAAACACAGCCAACATTCGACCACACAGCTAAGTATCCTCCCTGGACTAATTATTTTTAAAAGTTAAGACAGAAAACGGTTATAGTTTTAGGCACTTCTGTCGACACATGAGTAAATAAAGCATGTTTCTACCAACCGGAGGGTGTGTTTAAGGAGCCTGGCATTCTTTTGCTTTGTTTTTTCACTCAATCTTGATAATGTTTTCATCATGCTACCAAGCAAGATAACTCAGTACAAAGATACATAACAGTGCTAAATGGGGAATGTTTACCATAATGGGTGATATTGTAGTTACTAAATGATGTGCAAATTCCCTTACCTATCAAAAGTCCCAAAAGAGAGAGGGTTGCACATTTGCAGAGTATAGCTGAGAAGTAACATGTAAATTTTGGAAGTCGAAATTGAATCCTTTTCTTTATATATCCGTAGATAAGACAGACAATGTAACTGGCAGAGATTCGGAAGGAAATCTCAACGTGAGGGTTAAAAGGTCACAGGATAATTTTTGGATATTGAAATAATTTTAAAGGAACAAATGTCAGTAGTAAAAGTAGCAGAATCACCAGGTGTTGCAGTCAAACTACAGAGTCAGGATTTGGAGGCAGCCTGCTTTTGAATTCCGGCTCTGCCATTTACTATTGGTGACCTGGGCAATTCCTCAAATCCTTTGTGCCTCTGTTTCCTCAACAGTAAAATAGGGATAATGATAATGTCGGCTTTCCGGAGTTTGGGTAAGGACTGAACGCATGTGAAGAGCTTTAGAACCATGCTGGTACTTCGTAGGCTTTGAGTAAGTGGAAGGAGTAAGGCTCCAACGTATTACCTCCTGAGCTGCTAAACTGACAAAGTACATACCAGAGACTCTTCCTGGTCATTGCCTGTTAACTGTTGCTCTTCCTTTCCCCTCCCTTCCCCTTCTTTTTTTCTAATTCCTATTAGAGAAGTTGTTTACAGATCAAGCATGCATAAAATACATACACCATAAAATACATAATTCCCATACACCACCCTGCCACCAACTCCTTTCAGTGGTATGGAACATTTGTTATAATTGATGATAGCACTTTTTAAATAATTGTACTTTTTTTTTTAATAGTAGTTACCTTTATTACAATTGAAGAAAGATTATTAAAATAATTCTGTCATCCATTATTTACATTAGGTGTATTTTCCCCACATACCACCCTATTATTACCACCCTGTATTAGTATCATACATTTGTTATAATTCATGAAAGAACACTTACACTTGTACTATTATCTACAATAGGGTACATCGTGTTGTACAGTCCTATGTGTTATCTTTCAATTTTTATTTTAGCATTATATACATCCTAAAGGTTCCTCTTTTAATCATATTCACCTATGTATTTCAGTGCTGTAGATTACAAAAACATTACTGTGTATCATCACCACCATCCATTTCCAAACCTTTACCATCAGCCTAAATAGAAATTCCATACAAGTTAAACATCAACTCCCCATTCTCTACCTCCAATCTATCCCCTGGTAACCTATATTCTAGATTCTAACTCTATGAGTTTGTTTTTTATAATTAGTTCCTAACAGTGAGATCATTCCCTCCTTTGCCGTTTAAACTATTGCCACCAGCCACTGCATAATTCTCAACAGTATACTTTATAAAATTAACCCAGAATGGCAAATTCTTTCATTTGTCCACAAAAGAACATCATCCTTTAGATTTTGTTTTATATTTAGGTTGAGAACAGGAATTTCATTTTACAAAATATGGCGTTCCCCCCCCCCCCCATAAACACTCTCCCTTCCCTGCCCGTGCACACACACATCCAAAAGAAAGACCTCAAAAAAAACACAACGGCTTTTTCTTTTCCTCTGTCAGACATAAGTTTTGAAGACTTCACAATTTATTGGTGGTCAGGTGGGAAAAGGCAGTTTTCTAAAATGCAAACGTTTCTAAAAAGACCCGTGTCTCCTCTGGCAGCACCGGCTTCAAATGATCTGCCCACTGAGAGCGTCGCTGTTTGATACATTCCGTTTCATAAAAGCTGATTCAGGCCTTCGACTCCTACAGGGTCTTCATAAAGTGGATATAAAATAATAAAAAATAAGGCTAACGCTTAAAGATTTCATCTAAAGGACATTTATTTCTGATCTCATTTTAAAAGAAACATGTTGATTTTCTTTTTCCAAAATATGTTTTGTTTACCTCGGTATATAAACATTTTTTTCTGGTAGGATCCAAAGAAGAAATGGCTTGTGCTTGGTTTGGTATTTATAATTATACAACTGCTTCAGTAAATAAAGCATTTAGAATGGAAAGCTCATACCAAGGGTCAAGGTATTATTTTATATGTTTGAACCTACAGATGGTCTTTAGGTCCACCATCGGCTCTAAAGGGATTGTTGACTCTATAGCAACAGCAGTAGTGGCATTTTGTAACACTGAAGCTGCCTTTTCTCATTAAAAAAATGCAAATAGTATTTGTTTATGGTATATGTCTATGAAGCAAGTTAAGTGCAAAATTTTGAAAATGGTCATAATTATAAGTTTGGCTTTTAGGTTTGGTAATTCCTCAACTTGAATGGATTGAGCAAGAACCCTGGGTCTTTTCCAGCTCCTGAAAGTGGAAGAAAAGAATTCAGTCCCTCACAAAATTACACCAATTGCAGAAATGTGCCTTCCACAACATGCCAAGGAAGGAAAACCGTCCATAGTATTCCTAGGCTGAACTTGCCCTGTGCAAATACATTTCTTCTACACCATTAAGATCTCAGAATTAGAAATGCAGAGGTTGGGATTAAGAAATGTTCTCCCTATTTGAAAATGAAATTCTAGTATTGCCTCCCCTTGGCTTTGCACATAGTGGTTTTTCAGGTTTGTTACTACTGGGTTTCCTTTTTAACTCTACAAAACTGTGTATTTTCTTTTTAAGATTATTTACTTATTTATTTATATTACACATTCCCGCCTTCTGCTTGTTCTTGCTGTGTTCATTTTTTTTTTTCTTTGCGTTCCTCTGTGTCTGCTTGTCCCTCCCCCCCTCCACCCGCTGGGGCGACCCGCGGAGTCAGCTCACCCGCACAGCCCCCCTGCTCGCGGGGGCTAGCCTTTTCCCGTGGGGGCTTGCCTTTTTGCCCGTGGGCACTTGCCTTGCCGCCCACGTTGGCTTGCCTTGTGGAGGCAGTCTGCCCGTTGGAGGAGGCCCCAGGGACCAAACTCGGGGCCTCCCATGTGGTAAACCGGCACCCTACCCACTGGGCCATAGCCAGCCCCAAAACTGTGTATTTTTAAAAAGGAAAATGTATCCATCTTACCCTTTATAGCCTTACCTCTTCAGGCTTATAAATAAATCTGGACCTGTTTTCTTCTGGTGCTCTTATTATTTCTTGTTTTCACATTTAAAACTTGGTATATCTAAGATTAATTTTATTCAATAAGTGACCTAGAGATCCAGCTTCCTTATATTCCAAATATTTAGCATTTGAAGCACTCACTAGTCATTGTTTAACAAAATCCAACTTTCCCACACATTTGAAATGCTCTACTTATCATGTGCTAAGTACTCATAAGAATTTAAGCTCAATATCTTCACTCCATTGTGATGTTGATCTTCTTCTCCCTCTAGTACCAATTGTCTTAAGTATTATAGCTTCCTTATGCATTTCAATTCCTCCTAAGGCTACTTTCCATTCCTGCCACTTATGTTTCTATTTCTGTTTATTATTTTTACAATATTCCTGGATGATTCTAATTTTCCCTTCAAAATGCATTCTATCATTTTGTCATATTCCCATAAATTTCTGTTGGTATTTTAATAGGATATTCATAGCATGTAAAAACTTTTGTAATGAAATGATTACATCTAAGCAATATTAAGCATTTCTATGAAGAAAGAATATATGCTCAACTGTTTTTGCCTTCTTATATCCGTAAGTAGAATTTTAACATTTCTTTCATGGAAACAATTTATTTTCATATAGTTTTTTGAAATGTAATTACATGTGATAAATCTGTAGGAGTTATTATAAAAATCTATGTATTTTTTGAAAATATCCTTTGACCCTGCAATTACACAGCTAGGAATTTGCCTTGTAGAAATATTTCCCAATAACATGAAGTTATTTGTACAAGTATGTTGACTTAGGCATTGTTCATGAAATTTAAAAATTGGAAGGAATTTAAAACTATGTCAGTGAGAGGCTGTCTAAATACAACATGGTCCATAATTCCACATAATAGAATCTTTTTATCTGTGAAAAAGAATAAGGTAGATTTCCATGCACTGATGGAGAAAACTTTCCTACATATATTAAATGCAATATAGAAAGTACAGAACAATGTATACAGTATATGGACATCTGTGTAAATTTTGTGAACATTTTAAAAGGATAATATTACAGTATATATAGTCATTTTTCTAGGAGTATATACAAAATATTTTCTCAATTTTACATTTACTATATAATAATTGCCTATATTTTTAAGCATTTAATATAATTCAGACTTTGTTCTAGCTGCTTTCCATATAATAACTCATTTAATTCACATACAGCTCTATTTCTTAGGTCATAAATAAGGAAACTGGGACACTAAGGGGAGAAGTAAATTAGTCCTGAACATATGTAGGTAATAAAAGAGCTAAGATTCAAACCATTCCTGGGGGTTCAGCTTCAGAGTCAATATTTTTAATTAATGCATGAACTTCCTCTTGTCAGTGCTCATCTTTGAGGGGAAGGACTAAGACATGGGGATAAGGATAATTGAATTTTGCTTTCATTACTTTTTGTTCGAACATTTACCTTGTAACTATCTTATTTATTTTCTCTAATAGTAAGTTAACAAATTTTATTTGAGTGATGCTATATTATTTGGTTCTCCAGGGAAGCAGAGCCGAGAGAAGATGTGTGTGTGTATGATATAAATAGATATTTATTATAGGAATTGGAAAGTCCAAGTTCTGTAGTGCAGGCCACAAGCTGGGAACTCCAATGAAGGTTTTTGATGAATTCCCCAGGGGAAGCTGGCTGCGGAAGTAGAGATGGAAATTCTTCCTTCTGACTGCTGAAATCATCAGTTCTCCCTTTAAGGCCTTCGATTGATTGGGTGAGATTTCTCTCATGGCTGAAGGCAATCTCCTTTGTTGATTATAGATGCAATCAGCCATAGATGCAATCAACTTACTGATGATTTAAATCAACGAAAATGTCCTCACAGCAACAATCAGACCAGTGCTTGTTTGACCAAACAACTGGACACCATAACCTAGCCAAATTGACATGTGAAATTTACCATCACAGATGGGATATGGTCTTTAATTTTTTTTTTCTTTAAATTCATATGAAACCTAATAAATGCTAAACAAATTTAACAGTAAAAGAATAATGCAGGTGCTCACGCAGAGAAAATGCATTTTTCCCCATGCAGGAGGAAGACCGCAGCAAAGCGTGGTTGGGAATATAAGGGGCATTCTTCCCAACTGACCATCCCCTTGGCCCTCTGTCTTGAATACATTTTAATGTACCATTGAATTGATAAATGTTATTAACAACATATGACTAAGCATCAAGATGTGTAAAATATTCTAAATCACTCTAAACAGGGGTATAAGCCTATTGAACAGGATTACTATCTACAGCATGATTCATATTAATGTTAATACTTATTTTTTTAGGAAGAACCGGGGATAGACCCCGGGGCTTATACATGGGAAGCAGGTGCTCAGCCACTGAGCTACATCCACTCCCCAATGTTACTACTTTTAATTCATAGTTCCCCTCACATAGGAAAAGTGGTGATATATTTACATTATAGAATTATGTGATATGTGTGATAGAAATATGACATAATGGAATGGCTGGCCATTTGCATTAAGATTAATTTTTTAAGTTACATAGTGTTTAATAGTTTCTGGCCAATATGAAATGATGCTATAATTGGGATTTTTATCCAAGCAGGGATAGTATCAATGACATGGATTCCTTTCCAAAAAATCCATCTGGTTTCCTTTTTTCTGCAAATTATATATACATCAATTAGTGTTCCAAAGAAGGCTCGTGTTGGACCTCCTACATAGTCTTCCTAGAGAATTGTGTGCAGCCATGTAGTGATCTGCGAAACAGTATTTGAAAGGAGTCTTAAATTATTAGTGCAATTATAGACTAATATTGGAAAACTGAGGCTAATAAGTAGTAAGACTCCATAGCCTAGCTCTAAAGAGTGGTGCTAGATACAGCTTAGCAGGACTTCTTAAGAGGTGGACAGGCATGTGGCGAATGTGAGGAAAGTATGGAAGGAGTTTCCTGGGGCAGCGTGGGAAAGTCGGAAAATAAAAGGGCAGCCTATGTCCCTAATTCCTCTCTGTCGACCCTCAAGTCACTGGTCAGACCTGAGTTAGGGGAAGAGCAATGGCATTGAGTTACGCTATTTTAACTTTACTACATGAAAGTGGATGTAAACTGTCAATTGTTGCAAGGTGTAGAAAAGGGGAACAAGAGAGCATGCTTGAAAGCAGTGGTTCTGCTTGTACTTTTAAATGCTTTGGTATATGTTCATCAATTGTAACATTTATGTGTTATAAAGCTTCTTTATAAAAAAAACAAAATAAAAAACTCTGCCCCCTTCAACCTGCTTATAGGCTACACAACTTTTCCTCTTACGTTGAGGACTTGAGAATGACTCACAGAAAGCAAAAGCAAGTGTAGCAAAATTTCTCCCTCTACCTCTCCTCTGGTGGAGCTTGTTCCCATTTCCTGTCACCCTTCCACTCCCAGGAGTTCTTGCGTTCGATTAACCCTTTGTTTAAAAGGTTTGGACTGGTCTCATCCTGTTACAAAATCTGTGAAGCACCATAACCAGAAATACTTCAATGTCAAACAGAAGCAGCTAAACTGGTATAAAATTGTTGACATATGCGTAACACCTTACGAATAAGTGAAGCTTCCCCACTTTAAACTCAATCTAGCAATTAAACAGAGCATTTTAAATGACAGAGTTATTGAATCTACTTTGAGTGGAGTTGCAATCCTCTGTGCCACACATTCTATCACCAATTTGCACTCATTTACAATGTCATCCAAACCCTATGAAAATAAATCACCTTGGATTCCAAATACCAAGGTCTCACATCAATGCATGTTATATTTCAATGCCTTTTGTCTAATGATAGGAATGCTTTAGACATGCAAATTTATTATAGTGTATATACATTTGATGATCATCTAAAAATAGACAGCTTGATTCTCTTCTCTATGTTGTTTTATCTTTGCTGCTTAAAGTGAAGCAAAAAGGTGTAATTAGTTTTGATAGTCTATTTACTCTTTTAAACAATGATCCTTTTTCCTATACTACATGGAATAAATTCTAATTCCTTTTCCTGATAGGACTAGAACCAACTTTTTGTTCTTTATCTCCTGTGCAAGGGCACCATGACAAAGAATGTTGGGCTCACTAATAATAGCAGTATCTTCTCTTGATGCTGACACACTAAATCATCCAGCCTCTTTGTTGTTGGGTGGTTTTACCAGTGTACACTGCTTCCAAACAGGGCCTATATAAATCCTCACACAATCGCCTACGTGTTATCTTTTTGCTTATAGACTACTTGGATATTGAGAATCCAATGGAAGATTCCCAAGGCCCTGGAGGGGGATGGAACAGAACTCTCATGCTATGGGACTGTGACATGAGAAATAAATGTTATTGTGTTAAGTCATTCGGATTTTGAGTTCATTTATTATAGCAACTACAATTATTTACCACTCCTAATACAAGTAGCCTAAACTTTTAGCTACAGTACTTTTTTTTTACTTTGTCCATGCTATTCCTAATTCTAGAATGCTCTCCACCTAATACCCATTTCAGCCTATCAAATCCATTCTTTTTCTTTAAGGCCCAATTAAAATTCCCTTTTTTACCTCATAACCATGATCTAGAATTTTTTTGCCCCACAGCACATATAAGTTGCCTTTTATCACTTTTCATGTCATAATATATTGAGTATTATACAGTATTCATACATTTCTATGTTTCCTTTATCAGTGAGGACACTTGGCACATATAGATGTGAGGGCAAAACAGATAAGCCACATGGATTTTGCTGCCTGTATCCATTCACAAACCTATTAATATTTTTGTAAACTGCAACTGTATGATGAATAACCAGTTTCCCTAGCTGCAAAATGACGTTTTAGTCATTTTAGTACATTTTAAGCCAAAATAATTGATGAGAAACTTGATCATTTCTAAAATTGAAGCTTACATTTGTTTAGAAGTTGAAAACTGTTTAACATCTGTTAAACAAATAGCTGTTGTGATAGATGCACTTTGGAGGTGAATCTTCAGTGAGAGGTTAAGAAATCCTCCCACTTTAGAAACCATTAACACTTTTGAAGTTACAGAATCCTGAGGTCAGCAGTAAGCAGACTAAATGGTACCCATGAGGAAGTCAGCATATGTCCCCAAAAGTAAATTTCTTATCCCCTTATCACAAGAAGCAGCCTATTAAGCAGTTTAGTAATAAATTTTAAATTCCCCTGAAGAAAAGGTTGACAAAATTGAATTATGAAGAAGAGCAAAGAAGATTAAATTACCAGAAGAAGAGCAAAGTCTTGGGACTAACTTCATAGCAACTTTCAGGCCCATGAAGTTTTATTAAGTGGGGAGTAGGAAGGATACAATGAGATAACATTGGTTGGATTTGCAAGTGTTTGGGCTATCTATGCTTAAGCACCTGGTAAATCTGAAGGGGGTAAATACTGCATGGGAGGATAAAGAGAAATTGTGAAAATCTGGCATTAGGGATCCTTTAGGCCAGCATATTCCCCATCATAGAATCATTAGCTGTCAACTCTAGCCCCTCACATATCTAAGCAAATTGAATCCTAGAGAGGTTAAATGGAGTCAGGGTATCTCTTCAAATTTCAGGAATGTGAAAGTGTTTGGTAAGTCATGTACAAACATAAGCTGTTATTACTGCAACTCCTCTGATTTTTTTATAAAAACCCCTGCAGATGATTCTGGGAGGAACAATTTTACATGGTATTTTCCCATCTAAAAATTAGTAATATATATTGGATGAGTTCCATTTTTGCTGCTTACCCTACTTCAGCCCAGTGAAGATCAGGCTGTAGTTGCTTCTCCAATCTTCTCCAGGAGAGTTGCAGAGCTTTAGAAATATTCACATTAAAATTCAGATTTTATCACTTAGCCAAGCACACTCAGCCTGCTTAAGCAGGAGTACTTTTTGGTGTGTGTTTTAAGGAGGTACTGGGGATTGAACCTGGGACCTTGTACATGGGAAGCAGGTGCTCAACCATTGAGCCACACCTGCTCCCGGAGGTACTTTTGATGTACTTCACAATAGTTAAAGGGTCTTTTTTGCACAGGGTCCTAAAATGATTCAAGTAGATCAGGAGAAGGAAGACAACTGTCATACTGAGTCTCATCTCAGAACTTTTCCTTCATATATTTCATTCTGTAAATATTTATCAAACTAGAATGCAGATAAAAGTAATTCAAAAAGGTTTCTTTCCTCAAAAATTCACGATTGGATAATTCATTTAGCAAACATTCATGGAGTAACTGTTCTGCATTGGTAATTTTGCTCTTTCTTGCAGAGAAATAGCATCCCTGCCCTCAGGCAAGCTGAAATCTTAGAAATGAAAAATGCCATGCACCATATACATTTTGCTCGATTGTGATAAGGTAGAAGATGATGATTTTTGGCACAGTTAATCTGTTATAACTCAGTCCACTGAGTATTTTATGCTCAGTCCCTATAGAAACATCCCCACTTTACAAACCCCATTTGTATATGAACAGACTGAGTCTCATCAAGCTGAAAAGAGCCTCAAGAAGCTGCATAGCTTCTATCCCTGAGTCCAAGAATGAATGGGCCCAATTAATTACATTTATTCATTCGTACAACAAAGTAGCATGTCAAATGGTGATGACTGCTGTGGTTAATGTAGGGGAGGGAGAAAGAGAATGCCAGGGTATATGAGGTACAATATTTCATGAGTAGAAAAGGGAAGCATCACTTAAAAATTGCATGTGAGCCACGACTCACAGGAAGAGTCAGTGAGCCAAGCAGGAAAGCTTGGAGAGAAGAGGTCCCGGAAAGGGGAAAACATTGGAAATGCTCTGGATTGAGGAGCATCAAGGAGAGCGATGTGCGCAAAGTTGAGGTACCAAGGAAGGGATTAGTAGGAAATGAAATCAGGGAGATAATGCAGAACCAGTTCAAATAGGATTTTGTGGTCGATTGTAAAAATAGATAAATAAATACTCTGTTTTCCTTGAAGTGAATTGAGAAGATATTGGAAGGTTTTGAGTAAAGGAATTGAATGAAATGACATATTTTAAGAGGATATTTCTGGTTGATGTGATGAGACAAGAGTACGAGAATAGACATAGGAAGGCAATGAAGACACACAAAAACTAGCTGAAGGGCTATTATATAACCTAAATCAAAGATGATGATGTCTTGGGACAGAAGTTTAAGAGCTCCAACAGAGTGGATGAGCATACACTTTAAAGATAAAAACAACCACCAAAAAGGTTTCCTCAGGTATGACTCTGAGGTTTGAGAAAAAGAGGAATCAAGAATGATTCCAAGGCTCATAGACTGAACAACTAGAAAGTTGGAGTTGTCATTTACTGAGATGGAGAAAGACCACAAGCTGACTTTTGGACATGATACATTTGAAAGGCCAATTATATTTCATAGAGGATACGCCAAGCAGACAGGTTTGTGAATCTGAAATTCAGGGGAAAGATTGAGGCTAGAATTACAAATGTGAAAGTTATTATTGCATGGAGTACTTAAATCCATGAAACTGGATGAAAATGCCAAGGGTGTGAGGGTATAGGCAGAAAATAGATTTGAGGCCTAAACTCTGGGGGTCATGAAATTTTAGAGGCAGAGGACATGAGAAAGCATGAGCAAATGGACTGGGAAAGACTAGTTATGGAAAAAAAAAAGTCTTTGAGTGGGCAATGTCTCGGAAGTTAGTGTTGCTGGAATTTCTAATACTATTTTCATTACTTACTTCAAATCATGTCTACTTTAAAATTTAAGTCTCAAGCTCCCAAATTACAGTCCTCATTTTTTTAAAATGAAGAATTCCTATTGAAATTAGGACTTACAAATGCAGTAATTTAAATAAGTTGTCAAGTACTTGGTAATCTTTGTTTCAAATTTAGACTTTGGTCGTAATTTCATTGATTAAATCAGTGAACTTCCCCTGTACCTAAAAGAGTTATCCCTGACTTCTTAAAATCATTGGAAAGTTATTCCAGACATAGAAATTCAGGTAAAGCGTTTATCACTCATACAAGAGAAAAAGAAATTTTTTTATGTTTTTAAGGGACCAAATCTCCTCAGGTCTTCCATTTCAAAGCCTAATGAAATGGAATAACTGAAATATTCATGTTAATGGTGGGTGTTGAGCAAATTTTTAAAATTGAAAATAAATTACCAGTCCTTGCCTTCACCTTACTCAGGAGCAATTAGTACAAGGTTGCAATAAGAAGGGTGGCAAGTAATGAGCTGTATCTCTCCTTAACCTCTTCACCCAATCAATCACCCACTTTCACTTAGTTCTAGTTCATTCCTAAACCCCCTCCCCTTCCTTGGCTCCATCACACTCATGAAGGCATCCAAAATCACTCCTTACTTGGTTATTCTCTGTTTTTTTTCTCTATAATCACACTCAAATGCATTTGAATCTTCTTCCTATTTATATTTTTGTTGTTTTTCATTTTTTCATATTATTTATTCTCTCTAACTCTCTCTTTCTTGCTCTGACATTTTGATCATGTTATTAGCCTTTCCAAGAAAAAAAAAATTGGCTTGGTTGAGCTCTGTGTTTCCTATAATTTATATTTTGATAAATTGTGTTTTTATCTTAACTTTTTTATTTCCTACTTTTTTGGGTTGTTGTTTAGCTTCTTGAATCACAGGTTATTTTTTAAAATATTTTTTCTAGCCTATACATTTAAGACTCCAGATTTACTTCTGTTTGCCATTGTGGCTCCACCTCAGAGAGCACTTTCCTGGCCTTTTAATTCTAAGTTGTCTCAAATCTCTTGATTATTTCCTTGTAATCAAGAGTTACTTAAGTGGAGGCTTTCAAATTTCTAAATGAATATATTTATTTTTTTCAGTTAATTTTCAAGGTCATTTGTTATTAATTTAAAATTTCACTGCATTGCCTTCAAATAATATAGCCTTTATGATCTCTGCTCTTTGGATTTCTTAAAATTTTCTTTTGTGGCTTCGTACATCATCCATTTTTAGCACTGTCCTATATATGCTTAAAGCATGGTGATTTAATGGTTTTAAACACATGTGCCTACTTTAAATAAATCTGGTTAATAATAGT
>PVKH010024687.1:0-13402 GCA_004027955.1 Chaetophractus vellerosus
TTCTACCCCATTAAGCACTGGGGGCTTTTAGGCTGCCCCAGTTCCTCCCACAGAATGTAATAAATAAAAATAAAAAATAAAATCTTAAAAAAAAAAAAAGAAATTTAGTAAAGAGAAAAAAGAGAACAAAAACAATCTTGGTTTTATCTAGAAGAGAATCTTGTTATTGTGTAGAGTATCAGTTAGGAATATTTTTAGATGTAACAATAGAAAAGAAAATAAGGGTCCACTTTTCTCAAATGAATTGAAGTCTTGTGGGCAGCTGCTTCTGATGTCTAAATGGGCTCTGCAATTTCATTGGCCTTTTCCCTCATGATTGAAAGATGGCTGCTCTAATACCAGACATCACATTCATATTCACATGAGAAAAATGGGGGAAGGAACTGCTACAGCCTCACTTTTTTTTTTGAAAATCAATAGCTTTTCAGAAGCCTCCCACAAAACTTCCACTTATAACTTACTGGCCAGAACTGTGACTTATGGCTGTCCTTACTTATAAGGGAAAGAAAATAAGAATTTTGTTTTTTTCCAGCTTTAGTAGTGGACTTAGGCGAGTGATGAGTTGGTTGGGAATTGATTCAGGGCAAAACAGAAAACGGTTTCTGCCATAAGAAATGAATTCAGTAATAATATTATAATATTAATGAAATTAGCAGCCAACCTTTATGCTAATAACATATTTACAATGTTAACAATAATAACATTATTGTTATCAATGTACAAGTGTTGTTCTATGCTCTTTATTTAAAGTACATACAATGAATGCAAGTCTAAGCCTTCTGAAAAAGGACAAACCACACTAATTTCAAGAAATTCGATTATTTATCCATTCCTTTTCATTTATTCATTCACCCACCATGTACTAACTAAGCATCTAACACATGGCATGCACTGAAAATATAAAGCAGCCGTAGTTTCTGTTCTCATGAAATATAACTAATAGAGAAGATCAGCATTAACCAAATAATCATACAAAGAAACATAAAACTGCAACTATGCAAAGTCTACAAAGGATATGTACAAGATACTGTGACAGCCTAACTATAGAAATTTTCTTCTCTAGAGAAGTGTAGAGCAATATGGGCTTGATGCCAGATCCAGGAACCACAGAGAAGAACATACACTTAGGGTTCTTAATTAGAGCAAGGAAAAGAGATGTGGTACATTCTGTCTCAGCAATTCCCTTAAGAAGACTGGGACTTGGGCAAAGTGGCCTGGGAACAAGTCTCATTTGGTTGGGTCAGTGGTGAACCCAGAAGCTGTGGGCACACACACTGCCACCCAAGTGGTGGCAGATGCACTGGACTGACTGATGATGGCCCTGGAACTCCAGATGCATACTGTTTTGCCTATGCTATAAGTTCATCTATCCAGCAGGAAAGAAATGGATAAAATATGTGTGAAAATCTTATTGCAGTCAGTATCTCCAACTGACATTATTGAGCAGCTATTTCAGCCAATCACAATTAATTTCCCACTGCCTCAGGTCTCATTCAGGCCCCATTACTTCTTTTTCTTCCCCCATATAATAACTTTATTTATAGAAAAGTTTTAGATTGCATAAAAGTTACATTGAAAGTATAGGGGATTCCCACTTCCTCCCCCTTCCTACATTTTCCCCTATTAATAACATCTTACATCATTGTGGTACTTTTGTTACACTTGATGAACAAATATTGAAACTGCTACTAATCAAGGTCTATAGATTACATTATGGTTTACACTTTTCACTGTACAGATTTATAGGATTTGACAAAATTTATAATGGTCTGTATCTGTCATTACAACGTCATGCAGAACAATTCCAATGCCCTAAAAATGCCCCAAGTTCCATCTCTTCTTTCCTTCCCCTACCCACAGAACCTCTGGTAATCACCATCTTTATATTAATGTTACAAGTTCTTCCCTTACAACAATAATAATAAGTCTACTTTGGTCCATAGTGTGTTCCCCCCTTATATTGATTCATTCCTCAATCTTGAGGACTTTGGGATGGTGATGCCCACTTTGCTTCAGATTGAGAGGGGGATTACCCTATTACTTCTTTTTTTATTTATTATTTTTTAAAGAAATTTAGATTACATAAATGTTACACAAAAAATATAGGGGATTCCCATATGCCCCACTCCCTAGGCCTCCCACATTTTCCCACATCAACAACATCCTTCATTAGTGTGGTACATTTACCACAATTGATGAAGACCTTTTGGAGCATTGCCACTAAGCATGAATTATAGCTTACATTGTAGTTGACACTCTCTCCCACACATTTTTGCAAGTTATACAGTGGCCTGTACCTGTCATTGCAATGTCATTCAGGATAACTCCCAAGTCCCGAAAATGCCCCAAATGACACCTATTTTCCCCTCTCCCTTCCCTCAGACCCTCCGGTGGCCACTGCCTCCACATCCATGATAAAAGTTATCCCTATTACTTCTGACATATTACTGTTGGAACTCTTTCACTGCTCTCTCATCCTTCATTTTCTTCCCTCTCTGGTCAGTTTTCATGTCCCTGTGAGTTAACTGTCAGAACACAGGTCTGATCAGGTCACTCTCCTGCTTAGTGGGTCAGATTGACTTGAATACAAATCTCTGAGCATGGAAGTCCAGATCTGCCTTATGATGTCTAACCTTTTAAATCTTATCTTCTATTACTTTCTCTCACCTACTTATGTGTCAACCAAATAATTCTTTGTGAATTCCCAGAAGCTATTTCTGTGCATTCCCATTTGTCTTTTCAGTTTAGTCTATTTCCTATGCCTAAAATGCATCTCTTCTGTTAAAAATCTAACCTATTATTCAAGGTTAACTCAGATGCCTCCTCCTCCATGAAGCCTTCCTTGATCTCCCCAGCCAGAATTAATCTCCCATCTCTATACTACCAAGATACATGTATTTTTGCTCTCTTAAAGCTCTTGCCAATTTTAGTTTTATTGTTATTTGTGTGCTGCCTACTCTCTACTATTGTGTTGTAGATGAGTTTCATATTTTGTACATCTTTCTTCCCCCTCCCTTAACATAGAACTTTGCTTAGTACATACATGGCAGACACTCAAGAACAGGGCTGTCGAATTGAATTGCCCCATAAGTCAAGATCAAGTAAGTGGAAATGAATTCCATAGGCAGTGGGGAATCCTTGAAGATTTTTGAGTAGGGAAGGGAAGTGACCAGGGCTATATTTCAGCTTTCAGAAAAATTAATTTAACAGCACTGTGAAAGATGGATTCTATGAAGGGATCATATGATACAGTCATCCTGGGGGGAGATCCTGAGCATCTACATTGGACTGATGGAAGTGCCCATGGACCAGGGAACAGAGGAGAGATGTTGTTAAGAGCTTAGCAGCTAGAATAGATGAAGAAAGATAGATGAAGAATTAGAGACAAAACCAGATATTGCATGTAGGTGACCAAACGAATAAAATGGTGATGCTTTTAGGAACTTTGAGAAATTCAGGACGAAGATATGATTTCAGAATTAATCTTAATTTATAACATGTGATACAGCAGTGTTAATACCTGATAATATAAGATGACCATTGCATTTCTGTGCCATAAGTAGAAACTATAATGGTATTAGAAAACTTTAGCACTGATCTAATAATGAAATCAAAACTCTATTCTGTTGAAAGCATATTTTTATTAAAACCCTACAGTGCATTAGAGTTTGACGCTAGGTATTAGGGATACAAAGATGAGCAAGACACTTTATCTGTCCTCAAGGAACTCAAATTTAGTGAGGGAGATAGAAGAAACAAATCAGTACTAGATTTTGCAGTGCTAGAGAAGTATGTGTATGTGTGTGTTGATTTGCTCATTCATTCATTCATTCATTCATATTTTATCCTGCCTTCTTCCAGAAAGGAATTGAGGTGGCTTACATACATAAAATTCAATACATCATAAGTAAAAATGAGGATGAGGGCTTAAAATGGAGCCAGGAATGAGGCCCAAAATATATATTCCATAATGACCAACACACTGCTGGATAATAAATCACAAATCTAGCTTAAAGGTTTCCCTATGAGAAACCTGTTAAATAGTTCACAGTATCCAGAAAACTAAATTAATTACTTGAGTACAAATTTTTAAAAAACTTTTATTATGTTGGACAATAATTTTTAATAATAATACCAGATAGATGTATATATTGGGTAATATCACACAGACTAGTTTTTATTTAGTCCATTTGGTTAGAGTGTGAGAACCAAATTCTGATTATGTTATTCTTAGACCGTAAGTTCCACTAGGGCAGAAACTCTGCCTGTTTTGCATACTTTTGTATGTATGCAGTGAATATTTGTTGAAAGATTGACAAAATTTTCATTCTAAATAGGAAAAAATAGTGTTTGACATAGGTATGTTTCTTAGTTTCCATCTCTGGAACTTGACTGAAAAATGCCCTGCGATTTAAAGTACCATCTAAAATAGTACATTGGAACTTAACCAGGTTTTTCCACAGAACCCTAAAAAGGTCATCAAATTTCTATCTAAAGTTTGGTCATTTAAAAATAACATTTTTCAAACAAATTTAGGCATTTTCCACATTATTAATATCATATTATCTAACTTCTCTATATACTGTAATATTACCAATAAATATTTCCTTGATTTTCAAAAAAAAATAACATTTAAGTCAAGGTGTAGGTAGGATAAATTATCACTAATACAGAGATAAACAACAAGAGGTTAAAGTTCCTATGATATGGAAATTAGCCTGTCTCTGGCAGCACTCACTGTACCTCCTCTGTAATGCTGAATAAGGGGAGATTTGGGCTTCATGAAAGTCACATTATGCTTACTTTCTCAATCTGTAGCTATTCCAGACTCATCATCCTGATTTGGAGGCCAATTCTGAGATGGGAAGTCTCAGGGGCAAATCTGAGTATCAGATCATGCTGGCTGTCAAACTTTGTGAAACTCAGTTTCCCACTCTGTAAAATGGGGATAATCACGATTCTTACATTCTAGGATTGTAGTGTGGTTTAAATTAAATAATGTCTGTAAAACATTTAACCTAGCACCTGGCATAGAATGGGTACTCAATGAATATTAGTTATTATTTTAAGTCCCAGATCCATGAGGCTTACTTTGACCATTTCATCCCACAGTTATCTATTTTTTCTGAATTCCCAAAGTCTTCCTTATTTGGACATTGAGTTACTACAGTATCTTATTTCACTATCTGTTTTAAGTTCCTACTTTTCTTGTTGTCCCTTGTCATCATGCTGTTGTACACTATTTGGGGAAAAGGACTCCACTCATTTTATTTCATATAATCCCACCACCACCGCCCACACACACACTGAGGGTAGTAGTAGGTGTTAATCATATAGATTAAAATCAATTTGAAATGAAATTCTTCTCATATTTACATGAAATTATTTTCACCTTTTCCTGGAAGTTTTCATTATTCTGAAACAGACCCAGAGATATGGACCTCTTATATTTCAGGATTGATCACAACTTTAAAACATAAATTAATTAGAAAAGAATCATTTGAGCCAGCTAAAAAAGAAATATGCAGATTATAAAGATATGCATGCTGAAATATGGGACATTTTGCTATGCTTTGCCATTCAAGTAGCGGCTGGTCCATGTATATTCAGGTCATGTTTGGAGAGTCATCCACCATGGATCCGAACTCTCTGCTTATTCTTGACCAGTATGCCAAGACTGCAAGCCCCTGATTGCTCTTTACCTGGGTCATTTGTTAAGGTTGTGCTTGCAGTGAGTCATCTCAAGGGATGAGGTAACATCTCCCCTCAGTCAAAGAGGAGGTTTGCTTCCACACAAGGAGCACCTCCCCTGAACTCAGTTTCTCCTGGAGTGCAGCCCACTGCATGTACAGCACCCATGATGGGCCCATTTGCCTCTCCCATGGACCTTGGGAGCATGGCGGAACTGACTCAAACCAACATGAGTAATTCAAAGGCCCTTGTCTCTGACTCAGGAGTCTCCTGTCTTCAGCCACCATACTTGAAACAGTAACAAATTAACTTAGTTTGTAAATAGGACTGTTTTTGGTAGGTCAGTAGGATTCTCTAAACTCCTGGTAATATTAAGGGCCACCCAAGATGTAAGATAGGATGTGTATGGGAAAGAATGGAGGCTTTATACCCGGAAAACTAAATTCAGATCAAGTTCACCAGTTTCCTGACCAAGCACAAGCTCCTTTAATCTCCTGGGGGCTTGGGAGAAGTACTATGCCACAGTGAAAACAAACAGTATACTTGGGTGAAGATCCTGCTTTGGCCATTTAAAAACTAGTTAGCCTTTGCCAAATTATTTGACTTCTCAGTGTCTCGGTTTTTTCACCTTTAAAGTAAGAATAATAATGTTTATCTCTTAAATTTTTGTGGGCATTAAATAAAATAAAGTATATGAAAGTGCCAGGCACGTAGTAGTGCTTAATTTTTCTTCCTCCTTTTAGATTCTGTCATTAGCATTTTGTACTTAAATTCTCTTCATATATGTTGGTTTACATAATCTCTTTGTCTAAATTTAGCATCAGTTTTCCCATCTGTAAACCAAAAGTTTTAGAATACTGACTTCACAGGGTCATTTTGAGAATAATTTTTTAAAGGGTATGAAATCACTATGAAATGCTATTCTAAGTTCTTGCTAAAAAAATTTAACCAAAAGTAATTCCCCTGTCCCATACCTTCTCACAACACTGTGGCTGTAATTGAGTTGGGAATCCAGAAGCCTAGAGGAGCCACCTCCACAGAACGGGGTGATGGCAGTACCATTCCTCCGGTTAGCCAAAGTTGAAAGTGCTGGGGCCCTCCCTAGGTCTGTTCAGCTGGCAGTGTCAGCGCAGGCAGGAAGATGCACATCTTCCTCCATCCTGTGCACTTTATCTCATAAACCAGGAGCAAGCAACCTTAAGTAGCTGGGCCAATTACTATTCACTGTGTAAAAAAATAAAATTCATTGTTTTGGTCTAATAGCTTTCATTCTCATTTAACTCAATCAAACCCATCAGTTTATTCAGCTATTTGGGAATACATTTTGTGGCCATGTGGGCCTGGTGGGCCCATCCAGGAGTAGTGTCACATGGAAGAACATTCTTGTTATAATACATGAAAAAGAGCTGGTTACAATGCCTGGCATTAAAAAAAAAGTCTGTGTGTATATAAATATGTGCAGAGAAAACGATCTAGATAGAAAGCTTTATTCCAAAATATAATGTGGGGCTAGAGTTATGGTGATTTTTTTTTTCTTTTACTTATCAGTGTTTTTTTAAATTCTGAAATAAACCTGTAACAAAAGTATAATCCACCACCACCCCCTGTGGGGAAAAAAAAAAGGGGGGGCAGTATCACTCAAAAGTAGTTGTTTTATAGGAATCTAGTGAAATGCTTATATGGTCAATGTCTGTTAACACCTTTTTTCTAAAATGTCCAGGGCAGATTTCTCTCTTCCCTACTCAGTGGCATGGAATTTGGGGTTCTAAGCCTTAAACCTGTCCAGATACTTCAGCATATCAGACTTTACTGTACCAGAAACTTTTTACCCAGCCTATAGGTAACCCAGTACTTCCTCCTTTGGGAGTTGATGGCTTTCTATCTGGATCTGAATACAAGATTAGTGACTTAATATTCCTAACAGAAACATTGCCCTTTGCATATCTAGCATCAAAGGCGATGAGTATCCCTCTTCCCCTTTACGGAATTTCAAGGTTTTTATTTAACCTCATTGATTTTACATCTGTATCTCCTGTCTCACATGCTGAAGACCCCATTCTTAATACCTGTATAAATTTTCATTTGCTTTATCCCACAGTGTACTCATAAGCCACAGAATAATAATCCTAGTGCTAGCAACAACAATATTGAAAATGATTTAGGATTTTGTGTGTGTGTATGTGTTTTCTTTATAAGGCAATGACACTGAACTCTTGATACACAGTGGAATCGCCTAGGAGCTTTTCAAACTATTGCTGCCTGGGCCTCACCCCCAGAGATTCTAATTAAGTTGGCCTATGGTGGGGTCTGAGAGCCCCATTTTTAAACTGTCCCAGATGATTCTGAAGTGCTGGAGCTGAGAAGCACTTTCCCAAGTCCATGACACAGAGCTTATTTTTTTAATTATGAAAGTAATAGATGTGTGTTATAAAAATATTTAATACTATATAGTAGGGTGTAAAGTGAAACAAATGCCCTCCCTCTAACCCCCAGGTCAACTGCATTTAATGTTTCTTTATATAACCTTCTAAAAATTTTTAATTTATATAGAAGTATATTTAAAACTTTTCTTTTTTATATATTACACTAAACATTACTATTATGTGACTAGCTTTTATTTCTTAATGTCTGGGGGATATATGTGCCTATCAGTCCATTCAGATTAGGCTTGCTTTTTTTTTAATGGCTGCATTGTTTCTGTACAGGCATTCCTTTACCTCTTTACACACAGAGAGCTCAATTTGCGATGGACTGCTATCTAGTATAAGGGGCATGTTACTTGTCCATCCCCCCCACCCCCCAGTCTTTCCCCCTCTCTTCCTGTTACCAGTGGAAAGGCATCAACTTAGACCACATTAAATTATACCTATAACCATAGGAGCTTTGCTGGGATATAGCTTAATATTTTGCCATCATATTTTTGTTTGTTATAAAATAATACAGATATATAACAATCCCCCATGTACCAAGCACCCTACTAAAGAAATAAAGCATTACCAGTACAATTGGAGTGTACCCCATATAATCCCATTCTTCTCCATCCCTTCCAGAGTAATGCTGTCTTTGGCTTTGTGTTTATCCTATGCATTTCTCTACATTTTTACTATATAGATATGGTTCTTGAAACAATTCATAAAATTATTTTGTATGCTCTGTGTCACATTATATATATTCTGCTGCAAATGGTTTGTGTGCCTCTCAGTGTTATATTTATGAAATTCATCCCAATGGATACATATTCTAGTTCACTCATTTTTCACTAATGTGTGATATTCCATCATATGTATAGATCACAGTTTATACATTTTCCTTGATAGATATATATAGCATGTTTCCAATTTTTGCAACTAGAAACTGCTGATATATCTGTCTTATATTCATTCATTCATTCATTCATTCATCTCCTGGAGCAAATATGTGATTTTCTCTGAGTTTAGGATTTATCTAGGAGTGAAATTATGGATTGTAAAGAATAAGTGTCCTTGTTCTCTGAGGACACTGTACCTGTTTGGAGTCTCACGGGAAGGGATAAAAGTTTGTTGTCATACTTTAAAATTAAAAATTAGAATAAGAAATACCTATTTTATGATGTTTTTATATACTCTGAAATTTTGCTTTTAAAGACATTTATTTCTATTAAAGTCCTTTACATGAAATGCCACCTGATGATTTTTTTTTTTTTTTTAATTAGTGCTAGGAAAAATTTCCCCATGTGTCTACTGGGCCTACTTACAAAAAAGATTTGCAGTGATTAATTGTCCTTCCCTGTCAAACTGCCTGTTATCAATCAATGATGGCTTCCTCTTTATTTCTTTTTAGTCTTAGCCACCAAGAAGGCAAGAGCTAAATTCAAGGCTCAGGTGTGGAAATGAAATTGATTTTGTTTTCCCTTTTTCAGATAGTAGTTTGTCTCTAGAGAAATTCTTAGAATGGCTGCGTCAGAATCTTCCAGATGCTTGTTTAAAATGCTAATTGTAAGCCCTTTTACAAGCTTACTGAAGTTGGAATTGTCAGGGTGGGACCCAAGAATTGGCTTTTTTTTTTTTTAACGATTTATTTATTTTATTACATATCTCCCCTTCCCCCCGCTGCGGCGACGCGCCGAGAGTGGTCACTGCGCAGGCGCGGCTTTCCCCGCTTGTGGGCGGTCTCTGCGTCCATTCACGGCCGGCTTTCAGTTTGCGGGTGGCTGGCTGCGCTCCATCCAGGGGCGACCTGCCCTGCCCACGGCGGCTCCGGCCCGCCCATGGCGGCTTGCCAAGGAATTGGCATTTTTAAAGTTCATACAAAATTTTCTGTCTCAAGCTTGAGAATCTTTACTGTATGGCTTGTAATCTTAGTTTCATGTTCATTTTAATTTGTCCATTATGAATATGTTGTTATTTTAAATCACTCCAAATCCTTTTTGTACTGAATGGAAAAAATATTAATACAATCTAGCAGAATGAGATATTTGCCTAAGATTTGTAACATTTGGCACCAAACTTTATCTTTAAGTTGGTTATTTTTGTATTATCAATTGAACATTTAGAACACTAGATTTAAATTCGTGCATTACACAAATTTTATTAAGTGCCTACTGTGTGCCAGGCACTATGCTATAAGAATAAATAAATTGGTAAGAAGCTGTAAACAGACAGGAGATTTAGTCATAACCTCGCATGAACCTTTTCCTATTGAAGCAGATTTTTTTTTCAAAGTTGATTTTTGGCAAACAGATTTGAATATTTGGTATATTTATTTCAGTGTATTGTGATATATGCATTCATCCATGAAATATTTCTAGACTCATATTTACAAAGATTATTAACACCTTTGAGTGCATCACTGAATATTAAGGTCTGTTGTTTAATTATCCTGATAATGCAAATTTAAATCTCATTCAACTTTTTGGATTCAGTAATTAAGTTTTAGAAAAGCAATGAATTATTACGTCTGGTTAGAAAAAAAGCTTGAAAAAAGCAAAACAATTGGCTTCTTTTCTCAGCATGATTTATTTCTATTTATGTCAATTAAATGTTTTGGTGGAAAAAGGGTATTTACATTGTATTTCCTAGTTTGAAATTTTCATGCCATGCTACCCACATAACCTCCCTCTTATAGCACCTAGCTTCAGGGAATGCTGAGTTCTTAGAACTGCATCAGTGTGTTTATTTTGAAAGAGAATTGGAAGTTAATAGGCATTTACATGCTTAAACTGAATTATTTTAAATATATCCTTTTGACCATGTGGATGATAACTGATTTGTTTGCTCAATTTAGTTTAATTCCACAAGTATTTAGTGAGCACCTACCATGGAGTATTTGTATGTTATTTTAAAAATTACATTCTTTATGGGCAGAAAGAAAACATCTTGAATCATATCTTCTAATTGGTAGTAAATACCAGCACTAAAAAATCACATGATAAGTGACATATTGCTAAATTAGTAGTCTGTTAGCATTTTACTGGCATTAGAAATGTTGCCTATACATGTCTCTGTGGTTTAGTTAGCTCCTTTAGCCATGTCTGGCAAAAGCAAGATATCTCACTTATCTTTTTGACTGAAGGTGGTATGAATCTAATACCTGAGGGTTTGATTTGGTTTGGTTTTATATGCAGATCCCAGGCCTTGCCCTTAAAGATGCTATTGTAAGAGGTAAGATGAAGGGAGAGAGAAGGAAAGATCTTGAGCTCTATTTTTAATAACATCTCCACGTGACTGAAGCATTTCCAGATTTAGGAACCATTGTTTCAAGTTCAACTCCTTTCATTTTACAAAAGGAAAAAACAGGATCAGAGAGGTTATGATTTGCTGAGGTCATAATGTGTGTTCAGTGTTCATTGTGTTGAGATCCCCCTATAAAATAATTACTTTTACCTTTCTTTTGATGACCTGTTGGCTGATTAATCTTATCTTTCTTCTGATGACTTTAATTATTTGTATTTTTCACAGTTAGAATTAAGGTTATGAAAGAACATTTGCACCGTTAATTATTTTCCTTTGAAATTCTTGTAACTTTCAGGCAGAATGGACATCTAGGTGTGTTAGAGAATGACTTGCCCAGTCAGCACATGGTGGGTTTCCTTTGATAGGGAAATACCCGGGTCCTTCATAAGTAGCTGGTGAGACCATTCCAGTGAGCATTGTTTCATGTGAGCCAGCAATTAAAAGATTACTGTGGGTTTTTTGTTTTTGTTTTTTTTTTTTTTTTGCTTGGTTATAGTTTGCAGTTCAGTAGTATAACTTTTTTTAAAAGTTGACTTTAAATGCTACAGTGTGATCTGATTTCAACCATTATTAGAAGGAGTTATACTAGAGAAAGAAACATTTTTCCTATCTATTATAATAACTTCATTGATGCTAGTAGTTTTTTTGATGTTGGTAGAAGAAAGCTTGTTATTTAACCTTGTAATTACCATCAATCTGCCTTGTTTAACATAATGATACAATATTGTATAAAGTGTACTTGAATGTTTCATTTGTAATTTTTTAAAATAACATTTGTTTTTCTAGATACACAAATAATATCGTTTATTGTACAAACTTTTAAAATAATAGAATATTCCAAAAGAGAACGTTTTTTAAATCACCAGTAATTCCACCATTTGGAGATAGTTGTTGTTTAAGTATATAACTTTCCGTCTTTTTAAAACACACACACACATAGAGGCAAATCATTTGTGATTTCATTCCATTTCTGGGTTAATTATTATGTCTAATGAAATCAGATATGAATTAAATGCAACATAGATTTACTGTTTAACATTTTTATGCATTTTTTAATATTATATATCCCACCCTTTCTGCTTGTTCTTCCAGTGTTCTTTTTTTTTTTTTTTTTTTTGCATTCTTCTGTGTCTGCTTGTCTCCCCCGTTGCGGCGACCCGCCAAGTCAGCTCACCGCACGGCGGCTTTGCCTGCTCGCGGGCAGCTTGCCCTGCCCGTGGCGGCTTTGCCCTGCCCGTGTGGCTTTTGCCCTGCCCACGGCGGCTTTGCCCTGCCCATGGCGGCTTTGCCCTGCCCACGCGGCTTGCCTTCTCAAGCGGTCTGCCTGCTCAAAGCCCGGGGCCTCCCATGTAGTAAACCAGTGCCCTACCAACTGGGCTACAGCTGGCCCCCTTATGCATTTTAAATACCATGTAGTAGCTACAAATTTTTTAATAAACTGGGATTTTTTTTTTTTTGCAATTTTTTCTCTTCTTGAACTTTATTGTTTTATTTTTTTTTTCTTCCTTCTATCTTCCCTCTCAAGAGTTAGAGTACTTTGTTATCTAGGAGATTATTTTTCTTTTATAAAATTTACACAATATACAGACAGACGAAAAGCTCAGACACCCATTCTGGACAGAATTCAGCAAGCTTTTTAGCAAAGTAAAGTGAATGGAAACATTTTCAGTTTCAGAAAGAAATCAAAATAAGTTAACACAGAAACCCTCCTATATGGGCCCGGCTAGATAGCTCAGTGGATAAAGAGCTCGCTGGGAAACCACATGGGAGGCCCTGGGTTCGGTTCCCGGGGACCTCTCCGAGCGGGCAGACCGCCTTGAGAAAGGCAAGCCGCCATGGGCGGGCCGGAGCCGCCGTGGGCAGGGCAAAAAGCTGCCACGGACAGGCAAAAGCCGCCACGGGCAGGGCAGGTCGCCTGCAAATCGAGCACAGCCAGCCACCCGCGAACTGAAAAGCCGGCCGTGATGGAAGCAGAAGCCGCCCACAAGCGGGGAAAGCCG
>PVKH010024688.1:0-13575 GCA_004027955.1 Chaetophractus vellerosus
ACACAACAAGCAGGGAGTGGATGTGGCTTAAGCAATTGGGTGTCCACTTGCCACATGGGATGTCCTGGGTTTGATCCCCAGGGCCTCCTAAAGAGGATGGGCAGACACAGTGAGCACAAACAGATGAGGGAGCCATCTCAGAAAGGGGGAAAAATGAAAAACAAATCTTTTTTTAAATTGCTAATCACATATGTGTGGATTTATTTTGGGACACTGAACTCTAATTAATTGATCTGTATGTCTATCTTTTTTTAACTGCACATTTTCTTAAATATCATAGAATCATAGTGGGCTTTAAAATCGAGAAGTATGGGATGTCCTAGTGTATCTTTCATTTATATTATTTTTTGTCTATTCTTGCTCCATCACAACAACATAATTTTTAGACTCAGTTTGTCATTTAATACAAATAAATCAGCTGGAAATTTTATATGAATTATGGTTGAAATTGTATCTCTCTTGGGGTGTAGTATTATCATAACAATGTTAAGTACTCTGAAACACAAATGTTAAATGATTTTCCATTTATTTATATCTGAATTTGTTCAATAATATACTATATCTGTCAGAATATGTTCAGCACTTTTTATTAAATTTATTGCTAAACACATTATTTTATTCTTTGATGTTATTCTGAATGGATTCATTTTAAATTCATTTTGGGAATGATAATTGCCAGTGTATAAAAAATCAATTGATTTTTGTATTTTGATCTTGTTTCCTGCAAACTTGCTTCTAATAGATTGTTGTGGATTCCTGAGAATTTTCTATATAAGAGATTATATGAATTTCAAACAAGGTACTTTAATTTATTCCTTTACAATCTTTGTTATTCTACTTGCCTAATTGCACTGGCTATAATCTTTAGTACAATTTTGAATAGAAGTGGTCATGACCAACATCCTTTTCTTGTTGCTGATCTAAGGGAAATACCATCCAATCTTTTAAGATTAAGAATGATGGTAGTGGTCCATTATTGTAAATGTCCTTTAATGGTTTGAGAAAGTTTCTTCTGTACCTTGCTCATGGGTAGTACTTAACCAAAAGGATATTGGATTTTAAGGGAACTTTTCCTTGTATATTGAGATGATCATTCACTTTTTCTTTTTATTCTGTTCATTTAATGTGTTATATTAATTGGCTGATGCAAGATAAGTAAATCTTGGCTCCTTTGGGAAAAATGCCATTTTTATGACACAATTATTTTTCTATGTTACTGGATCTTTCTATCTAGTATTTATTTGAGGATATTGTCAGATTCAGAAGAAATATTGATATCACAATTTTGGAAGGATTGTGATTAATTCTCTGGATGTCTGAATGATATATAGAATACATCTATGAAACTATAATCACCCTGAATTTACTTCTTGGGTAGCGATTACTGATAAAATCTGTTCATTTGTTATATACCTATTAAGATGACTTATTTTGGAAACATTTTCATTATATTGTGCATTTATAGGAATATTTTCCATTTCATCTAAGTTTTCTCATTTATTTTGGCACATCATGATTCAAAGTGTTCCTTTCAATCATTGTTATTTCTGTTTTGTCACCCTTTCATTAGTAATTCTAATAATTCTGGTAATTCTACCATTTTAAATATACAGTTGAACATGTCAAGATATTTTTCCTAAAATTTCATTTATTATTCTCTTCATCTCCAGAATTTCCATCTTATTTTTAAAATAATGCCTGTCTCTTTATTTATATTAATTATTTGGTATATATTACTAATATATCTTCCTTTGCTTATTTATTTGACTACAATGTTAACTTTATTCACTTTTTCAAGCAAATACAATACTAAATAATGTTAAAAAAAACTTGTTAGAAACACAAGTCAAAATCCTGATTGCCTTTTTAATTGTATGTAGCCAGTCTTGTTGCTTCACAATTTTAAAGTGAGTGCAGCACCCAAAAGAAACTTTTATTAACATGGGAAAATTTTTCATAGATAGTTTTGCTAAATATAAAAGAAACTGACAATGCAAATATTCTCACTATCCTGATTTTGTGATAATCATGGTAGGATAAACATTTTCTATATTAGAAACCATGCATGTGTCCCCAGACCTAGTTTTTCTCCCTAGGTCTGGTTTTTAGAATGCTGGTGATAAACTAAGCCTGATTTATTATATGACCATCCTGTATGAGAAATGACTGTAACTCTAGGTATCTTTGATCAACCTTAAGAGATATAGCAGGAGTACGGATGTGGCTCAAATGGTTTGGCATTCATCTCCCATATGGAGAGAGCTGGATTCAATCCCCTGGATCTCCCAGTAACAATAAAAAATGAAAAATACTGAAGACATGTGGGCCACCAGGCCCTGTGCACAGGTGTGCCCCCAGGCCCCTCAGGAAGGTATGCTGTCAGTTCCTGTGCATGTGTGTACCACCAGGCCCCATGTGTTGGTGCCACATCAGGTCCCATGCATGGGTGTGCCACCAGGCCCTGTGTGCAGATGAGCCATCAAGCCCCACACATAGGTGCACAATCAGGCCCCATGCACAGCTGCACCTTCAGGCCCCATGCCTGATGCAAGATAATGATGTAACAGGAGAGTGTCACAAGGGAAAGTCAAGATGAGATGCACCAGAAAACCAGGAATTAAGGAGGCACAGGTGGTAAGACACCTCTCTTCCACATCAGAGGTTCCAAGGATCAAATCCCAGTGAAGAAGGAGGAGAAGGAGAAGAAAAGAGTGCATGAAATGGACACAGAGTGTTGCCCAGGGAATGGACACAAAAACAGCAAAAATGGGGGGTAAAAATGGATAGAAGTAAATAAGTAAATAAATAAATCCTTTTTATTTTATTTATTTTATTTTATTTTGTTTTGTTTTGTTTTGTTACATATCCCTCCCCTTTCTGCTTGCTCTTGCTGTGTGTTCATTTTTTGTGTTCTTCTATGTCTGCTTTGACTCCCCCCGCTGTGGTGATGCACTGAGTCAGCTCACTGTGCAAGTGGCTTGCCCTGCTTGTGGGCAGCTCTGCTTTCATTCCTGGGTGGCTTTGCTCCATTCGTGGGTGGCTTTGCTCCATTTGCCAGTGGTTCACCCTGCCAGTGGTGAATTTGCCCTCCCCATGGTGGCTTTTTGCCCTGCCCATGGCAGCTCTGTCCCACCCACAGTGACTTGCCTTCTCAGGCAGTCTGCCTGCTCGGAGAGGTCCCCAGGAACTGAACCTGGGGCCTCCCATGTGGTGTACCAATGCCCTATCCACTGAGCTACAGTTGGCCCCAATAAATCCTTTTTAAAAAGTATAGGGGAGTAAGATACAGACTATAGTTAGTAGTAATACTTTGAAGATGCTCTCTCATAAGTTGTTAGCAAATGTTTCACAATGATGCAAAGTGTTTGTAGTGGGGGGACATGTGGGAGCCCTGTATGATGTTATGCATGTTTGTTACTGAACACTTATTGTTTATGTAGGTTCATGTGTGAATGATATACTTCAAAAAATTATTTTCAAAAAAAATTTAAGCATGTAGAGCACATCCTTAATTTTAAAAATTGACAACTTTTCCTCTAAATTCTTCATTCAGTTGTCCAGAATTTCAAAATGGAAATAAAGTATTGAGTGCTTTTCCCCCAACTTCCCACTAGCAGTCCATTGAAGGGGCAAATTTTGGTCAAAAATCTAGACCTAGTTCCTTGCATAGGGTTTGGTATTAGGCAACCCCTTACACTGAAAAACTTCCTATTTGGCCTTTTGTACAAAAATCCATTTTCAAATGTAAATAATTTTAAAGGACCAGATCATATTTTCAAGATCATCTTTTTTATATTACTGAACTGGTCACAAGACTATAGAAAGTATCTTATATGGTTTGGATGTTAGCAATCTGTTCAACTATAGATCAGACAATATAAAAACTCTGAACACCATTTTATATCTAGTCCAGTGAGATGCCAAATGGTCAACTTAACAAAGGACTGTGGCTATACTTGTAACATATGTGCATTCCCAAAGTGTATGACCAGTATTGCATTATCAGTTTACATGGGGAGGGAAATATATTTACAATGTTTTTAAAGCCTGAAAATTATGCAGAATGCTTTCTTAAAATTTATGACATCTGTAGCCCAGTAGCCACTTTGCTTGCTCTCTTTCTTGAAATTTAGTTAGCTGACATAAGTAGGATGACATTTTTAGTAAACTTAAAAAGCATATAAATGAGGGGAGCAGATGTAGCTCAGTGGTTGAGCACCTGCTTCTCATGTACAAGGTCCCAGATTCAATCCTCAGGGCCTCCAAAAAATGTATAAATGTACTTATAAATTTTATGGGGAACAGATAGATAGATATAATCAGACGTAGCAAGTATTTTGACACCTCCTAAATAAGAGCAACCTTTCAGGTTTTAAAAGACAGGAAAAAATAGATTCCTATTTACTTCCAACTCACTTCAGTTCAACAGAATGCAAGAAGTTACTACTTTAAATTTCTAATGTGTAAAAAACTAATAAACAAAAAGCATCTTTATGGAAATTATTTAATTAAGAATTTAAAACCAAAATTTTAAAAAGGGAGACTTATATAACAATTATTTTGTTCTTATTTTAAATATCACTGGATACTTAGTTTCAGACTTTTTCAACATGAATGGTCATTTTAAACTCTCATTTTCCTTCAATTTGTCCGAAGAATTAAGAACATGATTATAATCACAATAATTTCTAGGATGAAAAGTCAGTCCATAGAATTGTTACAACATAAAACTTTCTATAAGCTCAAAAGGTGTAATAGTTACCTCTAAAGGAAATAAAAGAAACCCTAACCAACTAAGGACTTAGGCATTGGAGGGAGACTCACAATCAATTCATATTGCTTCATTTGTTGTTCATGTACCTCAAAAGTACTTTAAAAGTCTTGTTCATTTGTCCTCTGTTTAAATGGAAGAGGCACATGTTCAGTGTTTGCCTTCTAGGGTTTACTCATATATGGAGTTTTCAGTAGTAAGCACAGTAAGTATAAGACTGTTTCCTAAACTAGGGAAAGTCCAGCTTGTTCAAAGCCTGATTGAAAGTCAGTTCTCTGAGGCAGTCCATCAGGGTCATCTTTCCTAACATTACCAGATGCTATGGGAAAAGCTTGAGCTCAATGTCTAAAATTGAACATACAAGAAATGGCTTTAAGGCATCAGTTTTCACAGTCAAGTACACCATCACACATTGCCACATTAATTTGATCTTTAGGTACTTTATTAATAGTAACATCAAAATTTACCAAAATGGCAAGGTTGTTTTGGACAACATGTAGAATTAAGATTTCCTTAGTAAACATACACCTTATTGGTTAGGAGAGCTCTTTATAAAACATTTCACCTCAAAACTAAGCAAATATAGTAAAAAGTTTCATTTAAGAAAGCACACAATTCAGTCTGTGGACCACTCCACTTAAATTCTTACTTCTGTGATTATATACACACCACAATCCCACATCAAGTTCCACAGGAGATGGACTGACTAGGAATCAAATAGCAATGTATTTCAACCAAAAGCATGACTATTTTACAGCATCAAGGCTGTCATTGCTAAGTTCAGTAGAGGAAACTATAGAGAAAGGGGGGTGGGCAGCATGTCTAACTGATATCTTATTATTCTTCCTCCATCCCCAGTGGGAAGATGATCTTCAGATGGTAAATTCTAAATGTCACTGCCAGTCACTATGCAAGAGGCAAAAGTCCATAGTGGGTGGACACCAAGAGACCAGACTCCAGTAAGTGATGGAATCCCCCCCACCATGCATTCCAAACACCCATGCAATATTTAAAGAAAAATAATGGGTCAGTCTTTTACTCAAAAAAAAGTTCACTTCTACTCTAAACTCTATTACACTGATGCTTTGCTTATTGGAATGTATTTGAACTATTAAATAATAAGTGTGTGGATGATAATTTAAAGAGAAAACAACATTTTTACCCTGCCAAGATAATCTTAAATGTCATGGTCTACAACTTTAAGTGGTGCTAAACTGAAATACAAACTTAAGTTTAAATTTTCAGGAATTAGCAACATTCTATTTTTATTACACATGGAGTCAGTACTACTTTTGAAACTCATTTTTGCCTTGATATTAATACTTTCACTAAGAAAACTGCTTGTAATGAAAATGTCTTATGCTACAGATGGAATGGCCTTATTAGCTATGGTGTTTGAGTAGTTAAAACAAGATGAAAATGGGCTAAACCTAAAATTATGAACAGGGTACTGAAGGTTAAGTTTCCATAGGCATTTAAAGGCATTTGGTGTCAATGTCTTAAAAGACCAAGATGCTTTAAAACAAAACCTTTATAAGAATATAAAAGATTTGGGGAATTATCTTCATAAATAGATTCAAATATCTATGGCTTCAACTCTCTGCTCTCCTGCTGAGGTAGTTGGCTAAGATTCATCATAACAAAGACCATTTGGAAATTTCCCAAGATAAACCTTGCATATTCTGTTGGTTTCTTAAACCCAAGACTGGTTTTTCTTTGTTTGTTTGTTTGTTTTTGATGGTTGTTTTGTTTTTTCTTTCTTTCATTTGCACTTTTTAAAAGAGGATGTTCAAACACATGCTTTTGTTTCTTTAAGCTCTTGTCAAGTACATGAGATGCTACTCAGTTGCCCATGGGTTATGTGAAGATGATTAAACTTTTGTGCTTTTCCCCACATTCACAGAGTGAGCATGTTGCCCCTGAGCAACCAGGTTCCTATTCTCCACCTGTCTTCTGCTCTTGGCTCTAATGTCTGCTCATGAATCTCAGCACAGAGGCAGAGGCACAAACTGTGGGTTTTCTGTCTCCCTGTAGTTGTCTTTCTCCCAGCCATTGAGGATATTTGAGGACTTTTCACTGCTTTCCTATTTCCTCTGGCAAATAAGGCACTTCAATGTTGAGTGTTTCAGCACCACTGGGTAGTTTATCATCTTCTTCTGTTTCAGTTTGATGTTCAGATTTTCTTCTACCTCTTTCACTGACACTGGGGAGCCTGCAGTGTCCATGTCCTGGTGAAGCAAGGTCTTTCTTTTTATGTCTTTCTTCTTTTATAATCTAAGCATTTAGTGCTACAAATTTCTTTCTCAGCACTGCCATTACTGCTTTTGATAATTATGGGTATGTTGTATTTTCATTATCATTCACCTCAAGTATTTCCCTTCTTTCTTTTGGGATTTAATCTTTAACCCACTGGTCATTTAACCTAATATTTGATCTATCCTGCATAGTGCTCCATATGCACTGGAGAAGAATATATTCTATTTTTTGTTGGGGAGGCAAGAAGGAAGGAGAAAAGGAAAGAAGGATAAGATAGATAACTTCAGCAGAAACATGGAAAAAACAAGAAATATTCAAATGGAATGCAAGAAATGAAAAAGCAAAAGAGTAAAATAATTGAACAATTTATTCAGCAGATTCCTCAGCAGCTATGTCTCAGTTGTCAAATACAGGAAAACTTGAAAACAAGAATATTAAATTACCCAAATAGAGTATAACTATCACAACATATTATTCAATTCTGTGGACAATATGAATCATGTAGTAAAGTTGTAAAAGAATCTCAAAAGGAGAAGTAAGAGGGAAGGAAGAATAAATATTTGAAGAAATAATAGCAAAGATTTCCAAACTTATTGAGAGACAGCAAACCACAGATGTAGGAAGCTGAGAGCATGTCAAGCAGGAAAAATAGAAATACACACACATACTTAACAAAACACAACACAGATACATACACACATTTATATACTCACACATATTCACACACATATACACACTGATTTGGACATGTCACAGGGGGATACACAAGCCAGCCTTACAGAGCTCAAACTTCCCAAAGATAGAACAATTTGAGCAGCAAAATAAATAAGTTATTAGTTTTAACCAAAAGTATAAAGTATAAATCCAAAAACCATACAATTCTTTCAAATAATGTACACAGATTCTCCCAACAAACTGGATGAAGGAGTTGAAGCTTAACTCCCATTCTTTTGAGTATGCAGTGGACTCATTGGCTCAACTCCAAAGAATAGAGTATGGAAAGGGGCAAATAGTAACATTACAGTTCAGGTGGAAGCCACTACCCTAAGCAAGAGAAGGAATTCAGCATCACCAGTGCTGAGTCATATTTATGTCATGTTCCCCCTAGCATGACACAAAGAGAAAAGCTCTGAACCTTTGAGGCACTCTTACACAAACCCTTACCCCAGTGTAATCATGAGACAATCTTGTGCAAAAAACCAAGGGACATTTAAAAAAATATATCCAAAGTCTATAATTTACTGATATTGTTAATGGTAACTTAGGTTTAGTTACTGTATCATGGCAATATAAGGGGTTCACATTAGGAGAAAATAGCTATTGGATAGAAGAAAAACAATATATTTTCTCAGTTTTTATGTAAATCTAAATCTTTTAAATGTAAAATCTATTTACAAAGGAAAATGCATGCCTACATTGGGTTTAATATTTAGAAAGAAAAGAATGTCATTATTTGACATGGAATATCTGTGAGTTGCAGGTCATACTTGAGTTACTAGTTAAGATGAGCCATGTAAGGTCACACTGGGATCTATGTCAAAGACCTAAGTAAGGAGAGGTAGAGGCTGGGACCATTGGCCTTACATCTCTTGATGCAAAATAAATGGAGCTCTGAATCTTCCTAACATTGCACTGGGGGCCAAAATGAAGGAGAACTCAGGCAAGGGGAAGGCAAGTCTTCAAGGAAATAGACTCAGGAGAGAGAAAACCCCAGACCCTAATAGGAAACTGTTCCCCTCCCTGCACCTGTGCCTGGGGCTGAGACCTGTGCTTGTGGTCCTGAGCATTCCTTGCTGCCCATCTTCCTCCTGCAGTGGAGGTTTCTGTCTGGGCTCACACTGCCTTCCCCTCACTGTGTCCATTACACAGTAATAAATGGCTGTGTCCTCTGCACTCATGGAGCTCAGCAGCAGCTAGCACTCATTCTTGGATGTGTCAGCAGTGATGGAGAGATGGCCTTGGAAAGCTTGGTTATAGCTTGTTCTCCCTGTCCAGTACCCCAACCACTCCAGTCCCTTTCCAGGACTCTGGTGGATTCAATTCCAGTAGTGACTGCAGGTGACAGAGCCCCCAGAGACAGAGCAGGTGAGGGAGAGTGTCTGTGAGGGCTTCACCAGCCCTGGGCCTGACTCCTTCATGGTCAGTTGGGACAGGACACCTGGGGAAAAGGAAAGTCATTGTGAGTCTGTCCAATTCCACAATCAAGTCCCTGGGAACACATGTACCCTGGAACACCCTCACCCAGGGGAGCTGCCAGCAGGCAGTGGAGGAGCCCCAGCAGTTGAATGGCCATCTGGAGGATGAAGACCCACCACACAGGCCCAGACTGTGACAGGGATTTCTTCTGAGAGCCCCCAGGGTGATTTGTATGTGTGTTTGCTGTGGGTACAAGAGGTTGAGCTGGTGACAGTCACTGGGTTTCCTGGTGACCTGGTGCAGGGTGGAGAGATTTGAGCTGGCCCTGCTTGACCTGTGCTCCAGCCCTGCCATCCTCCAGACCTGTGACTCTGCAGTCTGATCACAGGGAGTTGCCCCTTCCCCACAGGGCAATGTGAATGCTGCAAGACACAGAGTCTGCAGAACACAAAGATTGTGTGTGGCTCAGTTCAGGTCTCTAATTACCCCTTCCCCAGGGTCTCCAACAACAGATAATATTAGAAGTCATATCCCAATCTTGGTATAAGAAAATAAATTGAACTGTATCAAACCCTTAGAAGGCTGCCTGCCATAAAATAACCAGTTATAATTGAGAAAAGACTGATTGAGAGAAGGATAGAGAGCAGGACAAAGTGACTATCACATTGTAGGAGACCAGGATCACAGGCACTTCAAGGGGAGGCAGGGCCAGCTCCCTCAGCAAGGGGGCACAGAGCAAGGAGGTTGTGATGGAAAAAGCTGTAAGCAGGGGCTGCTCCCATCAGAGACCTCACCCTGCCCTGCTCTGTTTCACAGAGCAGGGGCCCCTCACTATTCCCTGGGTACTTACCCCCAGGCTGAATGGATGGAGAAGCTCTGCTCTTAAGGGCAGGAGAAGTGGTCTCCACTGCTCTGCAGACCCTCCCCACCCTGTCTTCCCAAGGAGGAGCTGAGACAGGTGGCTTCAGATCAGATCCCTGTCTGTGAATTCAGCCTCCAGGGCCTGAGTTGATGGCACCATTAACTGGATTATCAGGCCCAGAAACTGTCCACTCTCCTTATGTAAATGGGCTGACTCTGCAGGGGAGAGTGACATTGTAGGTACTCAAATGTCCTGAGGAAGGACCATGTACAAGGCTTTGATCTCATGGATTTATGAAAAATGTTTTTATTTGTACCTAAATCACTCAATATCTTTCTCTATCCAAGGAAAATTGTTAGAGATCCCTTTCTTTACTCTATGAGTGCAATATAAATTTCCTTTTACTTGGATTAGGTCACTTTGCTTTTGTATTCAGGGACATGGAATGTTTTCCGCCACTATAGAGAGTCCAGGTTGATGGCAGCTGTCTCATCATTGCATTGCAGGAATTGACAAAATGTATTTCTCTTAAAAGTGGCCAATATGAGATTTATAAAAAAAAATAATATGGCTGTAGTTAAATGTGTTTCCCTTCTAGATCTTTTGATAAGTCACAAAATCTTGAGAACATGTAATGATTCTCTAATCGATTTCCCTGTGACTTTTCACTAACTTTGAAACACTGCCTATATTACAAAGTTAGATGAAATAAGCAAAAGAAAATACAGATACTACAATAAGGATATACAAACAAATATTTGGATAGGAAATCACCTAGGAATACAGGAATGCATGGAATAAAAAATCTTATAAGAAATTATTATAAAAACTAAATTTTAATAAGTTATGAGAAAGGAATAAAAAAGAATAATCAAAGCAAAGAGTTCAATACCACACATAGAACAGAATTCTATAAAAGGAAGGTGGATATAGGAAAGAGAATGCACTTCTGTATATTAAATAAAATTTAAAATTTGAGTAAAAGTGTTAGAAGATGACAATTTCAATATAGAACAAAAAGACATTTTCTTAAAAAGGAAGGAAACAATTACAATAATAATCTATCATATGTCTGTAACACATTTTTTTTTTTTACATTCACATGTAGAAGGACATGTGTTTGCTTCCAGTTTTTGGCTAATATTAATGAAGCTTCTACTGGTATTCATGTGTATGTTCTTTGTGGACATTGATTTTCAGATCGGTTGGATAAATGCATAAGAGCATGTCTGCTGCTTTATGGGAAAAGACTAGGTACAGCTTTGTAAGGAACTGTCAGCCTGAGCTCCACAGTGGCTGCACCCTTGTGCATTCCCCCCAGCAGGGGTGTAGGTGCTGTGGTGCTGCCTTCTCACAGCAGATGGTCTTGTCAGTTTCTTTTGACTTTGAGCCATTCACATGCATGTACAGTGGTACCTTGTCTTCATTTGCAATTCCCTGAGGACAAATGATGTTGAGCATCTTTTCTTATTCTTTTTCTACCATCTGCATATTTTCTTTGATGGGGCCTCTCTTCACACCTTTTGCCAACTTTTAGCTGGCTTGTTCATTCCCTTATACATGAAAATTTAGGTTTGATTTCTACATATTGCATAAAAGTCTTTTATCAGATATGGGTTTTTTCAGGCATTTCCTCTCTGTGTTTTGCTTGACTTCTCATTCCCTTTACAGTGCTTCTAGTAAAGCACAAGTATTTAATTTCAGTAAAGTCCAGGGTATCTGTCTTTCCCCACAAATTGTGCATTTGGTGTTGTATCTAAAAACTCTTTGCCAATGTCCAGGACTCCTATACTTTATCCTCTGTTTTCTTGTAGAACTTTTATGCTTTTGTGTGTTACAGTTAGGTCTAATTATCATTTTGAATTAATTCCTATGAAAAGTAGTCATCTAAGTTAATATTTTGTATGTAATCACAGCATCATCTGTTAAAAATTCTGCCCTATCCATTAAATTGCCTTTGCTGCTTTGTCAAAGATCAGTTGTCAATATAAGTATTGGTCAATGTCTGGGCTTTCTATTCTGTTATGTTTATCTCTGTGCCTATTTTATCACAATTATCAAATTCCCTTCTTTCCTGTAGCTCTATGTTAAGTATTGAAATTAGCATGTGAGTCACCCAACTTTGCCCTAGTTCTTAAGTGTTGTGTTGTTATTCTATATCTACTGTCTTTCCATATACATTTTATAATAAGTTTGTTGATATTTACATAGTAGCTTGCTGGGATTTTTATTGCAACAGTAATGATATTATAAATGAGGTTGGGAAGAATTGACATTTTAGCAGCCCTGAGTCTTCAAATCTATATAGATAAGATATCTCTAATTTATTCAGATCTTCATTTTCTTTCTTCACAGTTTTGCAGTTTCCTGCACATAGGTCCTGCATGCATTTTGTTACATTTATATCCAAGAATTTCATTTTTTTTGCTATTTTTAATTGTATTGCTTGTTTAGTCTGAAATTCCAGTAATTCATTGTTGGCATATAGGAAGCAATTGGCTTTTATATATGAACCTTTTCCCCCTGAATGCTTCTTATATTTTTTATTCATCTTAGGAATTTTTTTCTATTGCTTCACAGATATTTGCTACATGGACAATCAATTTACTCTTGAACAGCAATTATTATTTCTGCTTCTTTAAAGAGTATACTTTATATAAAAATGTTTTCACATCAAAAAAGTGTATAAGGAGCATAGATTGTGGGATGGAAGGAGAAAGTGGAGATCCAGGTGTGATGAAAAGGATTTTAGAGTGAAAATGTAGAGGGAACAATTTCAGGGAAAGTAGGAGGCTAGATAGTGGAGTGCTAGATCTTAGAACTTTGGAGCAAGATGTTCTTGGAAAGGCCAAAGTGTGAGGTCCATTATGGTTCTCTGTGAGGTCATGAGGAGGACAGGGTGCTAGAGGAGAAATGCTTTCCAAAGCACTAAATACCAGGGTATCATGTATGTGCATGTTGAAATCAGCATGATCAGGACTAATCTTATGGGAGCAGGCCATAAAGCAGTTGGAGATGGAATCCAGAAGGATGGCAGCAATTCCAAGTACAGTAGATAACCACATAAAGACAAGGCTGTATGTGGAATAGTGGTATTATATGAGGATGAAAGTTGAAGAATAGGGAGAGGTAGAAAAAGTGAGCATTGTTTGCAACTGACAATGAACAGCTATTAGACAAACACTCAGGTTGTATGAGGAATATCAAAGATGAAAAAGTTACCAGTGAAAAGGTTTCAGAGGCAGGTCCTAGGCAGGAATCAGTGTTCAATTAAGATAGGAAGGCAAAGACATGTTCAGTAATGGGCTTGAGGATCTATGGGATTTGCCATTTACTTACTGAAGATTACAAAATGCACATTGAAGGGAATTTGGGAAGAGGCAGGAGTGCAGGATGTAATCAGAGAAGAGCCTGGAGTGAGTCCTGTGGTTATAAGAATACAAGTGTTGAGAGAGTTGACCCAGGATTCCTTAGCTGTTGTGGTGACAGCACAGTTAGGAGAAAAGGGCATTTTGACTGTGCCTGGTATTCCCAGAGCATTAAGGGGTTG
>PVKH010024689.1:0-13591 GCA_004027955.1 Chaetophractus vellerosus
GGAAAAGTTCTTGAGAGAAATTGAAATTACTACTCCAGTGAACACATGAATGATAAAGTACAACAGCCTTATTGCTGATATGGAGAAAGTTTTATTGGTCTGGACAGAAGATCAAATCAGCTTCAACATTCTCTTAAACCAAAGCCTAATTCAGGTCAAGACCCTTCAATTCTATCAAGTCTGGGAGGTAAGGAAGCTGCAGAAGAAGAGTTTGAAACTAGCAGGTTAGTTCATGAGGTTTAAGGATAAAAGCCATCTCCATCACGTAAAAGTACAAGGTGAAGCAGCAAGTGCTGACGTAGAAAATGCAGTAGGTTATCCAGAAGATCTAGTTAAGATTATTGATGGAGGTGGTTACACTAAACAACAGATTTTTAATGTAGAAGAAACAACTCTTTATTGGAAGAAGGTGCCATCTAAGACTTTTATAGCTAGAGAGGAGATGTCAATGTCTGACTTCAAAGCTTCAAAGGACAGGCTGATGCTCTTGTTAGGCCTCATGGAGCTGGTGTCTAAGTTGAAGCCAAGGTTCACTGACCATTCCAAAAATTCTAGGGCCTTTAAGAATTATGCCAGATCTAATCTGCCTGTTCTCTATAAATAGAACAAAGCCTGAATGACAGCACATCTGTTTACAACATGGTTAACTGAATATTTTAAACCCACTGTTGAGACCTACTGCTGAGAAAAAAAGATTCCTTTCAAAATATGATTGCTCATTGACAATGCACCTGGTCACCCAAGAGCTCTGATGGAAATGTATGAGATGAATGTGTTTTCATGCCTGCTAACTCAACATCCTTTCTGCAGCACATGAAGTAAGGAGTCATTTTGATTTTCAATGCTTATTATTTAAGAAATTCATTTTATAATGCTATAGCTGCCACATATATTGATTCCTCTGATGAATCTGGGCAAAGCAAATTAAAATAATCTAGAAAGGATTCACCATTTAGATGCAATTAAGAATATTGGAGATTTATGGGAGGTCAAAATATCAACAGTAGTTTGGATGAAGTTGCTTCCAACCATCATGGATGGCTTTGAGGGGTTCAAGACTTTCTTGAAGGAAGTAACTGAAGATGTGGTTGAAATGACAAGAGAACTAGAATTAGAAGTGGTGCCTGAAGATGTGACTGAATTGCTGCAATCCCATGCTAAAACACGAATGAGTGAGGAGTTGCCTCCTAGGGATGGGCAAAGAAAGTGGTTTTGAATATGTTAAAGCTTCCAGTTTTTGTAGTGATAGAAATATTTTGTTTCTTGATCTGGGCTCTGCATCTGAGTTTGTTAGATCTGTACAAATTCAGCATATTCTATATTTATGAACCGTGCACTTTTTCTCCATACACTAACTTTGAATAAGATGTTAGTAAAAAAATAATAAATGTAGCCTCTAATTTCCCAAATTATGAATATTTAACATTAAATCTTAAACAGATTAAAAAAAAACAAACCTTATTCCTTTTAAACTAAAGTGATCCTATTGTTTTCAGTCCAATTCTCATTTTATGTGATATTTGGGTTTATAGATACTCTTGCTTTTGCTTTGTCTTGTTTTTCTCATCTCTTTTATGGTTTATAACTTTATTCTGGATTATTATTATTATATATGTGTTTGTCTGAATATATAGTCATTCATTGGGTATGTTAAGTAAAACATGTATTTCTGTCTTATGGTAGTCCAATATAAGTTATTATCTTTCCTTCTTTACAATACTGGGACTTTACACAATATAACTCTATTTACCAACTGAATATTGTGTTGTTGGGCATACTTGTGGGTATGTTTGTTCTACATTTCTTTTATGCTACAGGGGAAACTTACTTTTTGTTTGTTTAATATTGATTTTATATGTCTATATTTCTACCTTTACCTTACAGCTTATTTCTTGAGTTTGTTTCCACTTGTGATCATTATCTTTTGCCAGGAGAAACCTCTACAGTAGCCTTTAAATGGAGAAGAAATTTGGCAGCGGATTCCCTTGGTCTTTGTCAAGAAGTGCCTATATTTTACTTTAATGTTTTTATAGTTGAGGTATAATTTCTATAACTGTGCATAATTATTCAACATAATGAGTTGACATATAGTTTAATTATTCAACATAATGAGTTGTCATATATTGACTCCATTGAAATCATTACCATAATCAAGAAAACAAATATTTCTATCACCCCTCCCCCACCAATAAAAGTTACCTTTAGCCCAATTGCAATCTCTTCCTCTATGTATTTTAGTCATAGGCAACCCCTGACAAGCTTTTGGAACTATATATTGGTTATATAATATAATTTTATATAGATTTTTATATATAATTTTATATAGATGGAGTCAAGTACTCATTTTGTCTGGCATCTTTCACTGAATCATTTCAACTAAAAGAATTTCAAAATGACAAATCTCTGTTTATCTCAGAGTTGATTTCTTATTCCATTGCCATAACTTGTATATACTGATAGTATTATACTTAGATTATGACTATATTAGATTATATTATGATTCTTTGCTTATTTGTCTGTCTGCCCTACACTATAGGTTCTTTATGGAATGACAACATATCTTTAGTTCTTCAGCATCTAGCATTACCTTGCACACATTGGGCTTTCACAGATACTTTTGAATGAATAGCATATGTAGTCATAGGAAGATGTGTTCCTTTATGTTTATCAGCTTTGAATCATAGTCTACAAATTTCAGCTCAGTTCCTTCCTGCCCCCAAATAACACTGCAGACTGGTGATCATTCAAACTCACTCCCTTGGAGTATAACTAATATCCAAACACTGGAGACATTCACTTTTTCATCGTTTGGTACATATCAAGAAGACCCTTTCTCCCAGGCTGCATGGAACATTGGACTTGAAAGCTCTGCACCATTCTTATTATGCTTGTGTTATAGGGTGTTTAGGACATAGTGATCTTCAACAAGGCTGAAGCCAAATTCACCTGAGCTCTTGTGTCTTCTTGCTATGCCTGTAAGGAGCAAGATGAAGATTCCCAGGGCTTTCTGAACAATACTAGCAAGACTAAAAGAACATCAGGTGAAAGTGTGTCCGTCTCTTTCATGCTGCCTAATAAAGTAGTTAAGCTCCTCTGGTATATTACATTTGGGGGAAAATCCATTCGTTCATTTAATGTAGACACAACAGTAAACAAGATAAACCAGTTCCTAATGCAATGAAAATTCTGGTTATGTAAGGAAGATGGGTATGTGATAAGTGATGTAATAGAAAAGCAGTCTGTGGGAGCAAACAGGAGAGGTAACAAGTCTAGTCTGGTGAGAGAGATTATGAAGAGCATTTTGGAGATAGTAGCGCCTAATTTGAGATATGAAGGATGGATGGGAAATGCTTCACTGTGGATTGTTGTATCATGTGTTAAGATGAAGTTTCAAGAAAATGCAGCTAAAGTTCAGTATAGTTAGAGCATAGTGTGTTCTATAAGAGGATTGAGAAAAGAGATTGGAGGACCATGTGGGTTTTTGAAATTTAGTCAAGTTGCAGCTGGAAGACAGCAGAGAGTATTAAGATGAAGAGTTATGTTACCATGTTTGCACTTTAGAAATACCACTCTGCAGTGTGGAAAATTGAAGAATACCATAGTCAAAATGGAGGTGGAGATATGTTAGGAGTCCTAGTAATAAAAATTAATGATGTTTCTGACTAGGGTGGGGATTGTGAAGAATAAAGAGACTTAAGAACAACAACAGAAAAAAGAAAACAGAATCAGCAGCATCTGTGCTTTAATCAAGTAGAAGGAGTGAAGATGAGAGAGAATACATGAAAGAACAAACATCGTACCCATGACTCTTGAGTGGGTACTTAGATTCACTGAGAAAACACACAGAAGCAAGTAGACACTTTTGGGTTGGGATGAAATTAATGTGATTCATTCAGTTGGAGATATCCAATAGCAGTTGTACACATGGGATTTAGGTTTACTCACTGTGGAAATCAGACACAAATGATGAAGCCATAAAGTGTTTGAGAGGCCTCAAAAGTATGTAGAGTGAGATTATTTGAAGACATAGGGTAGAAAGCAGGGGAATACCAACATCTATTGGATTAGACCAAGGACACACAGTCCTTTTCTATACAAAAGTAGAAGCCAGTGAAGTGTAAGGAAAGCCTAGAGAGTGTAGTAGTATAGAAACCACGAGAAGAAAGTGCATTTGGAATGAATGAGTAATGAAAAATATACAGCTAAGAGGTCATATGATCGCATAATCCAAATATTCATCTATACACTTCAAGAAAACAAACCTTAAGGATATTTTATTTTCTCAGTATTTTGAAAATTGTTTCCAATACAATTCTTAGAAATCAACCCGTTTTACATTCATTTACTTTAATCAGCAAGACATTCTAAGTTATAAACAAATCACTTTGATTTTTAAACTTCCCAAAAATGCTTAACTGCAAGAAAAAAAATCAAACTGACTTCTGATATTTTGTAGCAGAATGAAAGAAGGCAGATTTATATTTATGTTCTCTACACTTTTTATTGCTTTCTCCTGAATCTTTTTTTCCCCATTTTTTCCCCTGTGAGTTGAAATTCAATTTAAAGTAAGGTAAGGATGAATGAAGCATTGGATCCAGAGAATACACCACCAACATACTCAGTTTTCAATGGCCAATTTTTCATACTGTTTGAAGGGAGTGAAATATTACTATTCATCTCACATTGGATGTAAGCAGAAAAAGCATTACACTTTCCAGTCTGTTTGTTATTTGAAGTGTAAACTCACAGGCTTTAGTTATAGAGAAAAGTACAAAATGCATAGAACAAAAACCAGTTTGTTTCATTCTGTTAAAAGCAGTATCTATGCCCTTGGTATAGACGTAAAAGGTTTTATTTGATATTCAGAATGCCTTCCATTTTAATTGATTAGTTGATATTCATAAAAGTTCTTGGTATCCTATATAGATATTATGTGGAGAAAAGGGCATGAGGGAGAGTGTTCCTGCCTCTTTGTTCACAAATCAATCCTTTGGAGAAAAACATACTAAACATCCTTAGAGTCTGAGCTTGGAAGGTGATGGAAACATGACTAGGATTAGCTGAAATAAAATAGCAAAGAAAAACTCAGAAATACTGTGAACTGTTCTCTACAAACTCAAATATCTTCTACTCAATTTTTCCTATAGAAAGTAGAAAAAATATAGTCCAATTATTACAAGATCAAATTATGGAGAAAATACAAATAAAAAACCAAATGCACAAAGTAATATTCTCCTCAGAGTCCTCTACAGAGCCTATCAGTGAACAGACTGATAGGAAAAAAATTAAAGTGGTGTCTCTTTTATCTGTATTCAGCAGAATGTGCCCTATAAATTTAAAAAAAAACATTTTTCAATATAACCATTTGCGGCATGCATATAGCCTGTTTTTTCAATGATTTTTAAATAGTCTTGTTCTTAAAGTATCCTTTTATGACCAAAAGGATACTTTATCAAACTATTTAGTTTGAATAACACAAACTATTAATATCCTAAGAAAATCATCTCTGTAGCCGTTTGATATAATTATGAATTCCAAAAATTGATATTGAATCATGCTTGTAAACTGATCTGTTAATCAGGTCATGATTATGTTTTGATTAGGGCATTAACTGGGCCACATCAGTAGGGTGTTGAGTCCCACCTCTTGGTGGGTGGGGGAATCAAATATAAAAGGCAAGGCAAAAGACAGAGGGAGCAGATTTGAGAAGCAATTTTTGAGAAGCAGTTCTGATGTTGGAGAGAATGCCCCAGAAGAGAATTGAGCCGTTCACCTGATAGTCTACAGCTGACCTTGTGGAGGAAGCTGAGCAGCTAAGCCCAGAGAGAAACACAGCCCCTGGAAGAGAGGAACCCAAGAAGCATGAACCCTGGCAAACGTCGGCAGCTCTCTTGCTCCAACACGTGGCAATGGACTTTGATGAGGGAAGAAACGTATGCTTTATGGCCTGGTAACTGTGGACTTCTACCCCAAATAAACACCCTTTATAAAAAGCAACTGGTCATTGTTAATTTGCATTAGCACCCCTTTGGCTGACTAATACAATCTCTGATTAATAAAATTGAACAACTCAATTCAAATCAAATAGTACACAAGTCAATTCAAATATTTATTAATTTTCTACAATACATGCACATTATTGTACCAAGTAGTAAGGACATATCAAACAAGAGCAAGATTTAGCCCCGCCCTAAAGAAACTTAAAGTCTAATAGCGAAGATATACTTGTGAACAACTGAATAGAAAAAAAAAACAGAAAATAAATTGTGTGTAATAATGCTGTACTGAAAGTAAACACAGTCTAAACCTTCATTTAAAATAGATATTTAATGCTGGCATTTCTTTGTATGGTCTAAAAAATACCCAGAATCCTTTTGCCCCTTTCCAGTATAAGGACCATAAACAAATGGAAAGAAAGTGTTCAATATAATTTCTGATAATGTTGGAATTAGGAACCTGATTTAATATAGATTTTAAACTTTTAAAATCTGGATTTTCTTCCTAAACATTATGCTTTCATTATTCATCTAAATTGTTTAACAGTAGTTCATTCTTTATTGTTGCAGAGTAATATTCCAACACATGAAGGCAATACAATTGTTTGTCCATTCTCCTATGGTGTTCTTTAGTGTTTCTCCCAGTTTTAGTGACTGTAAGTAGTATATATTTAACAATAACAATATTATTTAATATAAAAATATTAAATTTATATATATGGACTTGAAATGTTTTTATTTAAGTGGCTGAGTTTGACGTCAGTAAGAGTTCATTAAATGCATGGGATAATGGTAGCCCAAAATCTTGCCTTAACTAACTTCATTCCTTCTGAAAGAAAAATAAATTGCACATGGTATAGTATGACTCAAGCCTACTAAATTTCTCTCATCATTTGCTACGAGGGTTAAAGGTAACAGGATTATAGCAATTGAGATTGTATTCCACCTTTTCATGTCAACTGCTTATACTTAGAAATATAACATCACTAGTGCTCTGTAATGTATGAATACTTTGCCTTTTCATTTTAAGATTTTACCTGCAAAAACGAGCAAACCTTGTAAAGCAATCCTAAGCGTTACCTGTCCTCAATATCTGCAACACTCTAATTTGTCTTTTGGAAACTTTTGAAATATGAAATGCATTAAAAAACCCCCATTATACACTCTCAGGGATTTTTATAATGCATTCCTAATATAGCATGACCTTAAAAACTGATAAAATAGTCTGAGGCTTCTGATAAAACCAAGAATGCTCCTATTGAGGAAGGCTTTTTTTGAATTCTTTAAAAGAATGGTGTAGGAATTTCAGAATATCAAGAAATATTGATATTTTTAAAAATCTCTATTCATAAAATTATTAATCTTCAAAAATTTTCCACACCGACTCTTCAAATATCCAAACTTTATTTAAGTGAATGGGGAACCTTCTCAAGAGTTCTGTTTGAAATTGAGATGCAGAGTATTGCTCCCCTGTGTTATCTTTTTTCTTAAAGAAACAATTGACTATTTTGAAGTCCACTCATCTCTTCATAATGTTATTTCATCATTTGATCTGGGCACAATGGATGGATTATTTTTAATGGAAAATAGCATAGCAATGTGGCACCATTTCTGGGCAATTTCTCATAGGAATATTACTTTTTATAAATCATTTGTTGCAATAATATAAACATTCTTCTCAGAAAAGGCATATATAAATTGGTGACTTGATTAATAGGCACAATATCTTAAGTTTCTTTGATTCCCATGAAAGAGAAAATGTTATTATATAGCAGATGTTAGGAGGTTTTTAGGCCTTAAAAATATGACTAAGTGCCTTTCAGAGCAAATACATACAACAGAAAGATATGGGACCCAAAAATGACCAATCTAATATTTTGAACATTGCATACAACAGACATATTTTTGCAAAGTGACATATTGGTTTTTCGTATACAACTAGTAAATTATTTTTGGTAGCTAAATCCATCTCCAATTATTGGCAAAGGTCAGTGACCACCGAAAAATCTAGCTACCAGGTTAAAACAAAAGCAGGTAGAATTAGATTGCATTCTAAGAGATGTCTAAATATTGATTATCAAGCAAGCATAAAAAAAACAATTATTCAAATTTTTCTGTAAGCAAAGTGATGGTCCAGCTGCCTGTTTAACAGTTCTGACCACATTTTTCATGAATAATTTATTTGAAGTAAACAAAACCATATGTCAGAGGCAGGTTTAGTTAACCTTATCCTTGACTTCAGGCAACCAGAATCTCTCAATTTAAGATAACTTAGGACCTTTAAGACAAGCTTGATGAGCTATGCCTAGAGTACAAGCTAAACAGTTTAAGATATTATACCCTACTTTGCAAAGGCAAACACTATCACATATATATTAGAAAATCTACATCCTTGATCTCCTTATTTTAAAAAAGCAAAGCAAAAGCATTTCCAACAGTTATTGTTCTAATAAATTCTGATGTTGATCAGATATAAAGATTAATGAAACACTTAAGGAGTGTGAGCAATCTCGTTAGAATGCTAGCTACTTGTTATAAATATCTGATTAGGAAAACTGAGTAACTTGAGGGTATAACTTTAACAAGTACTTTTTATTATACTACTTATGCTGAATCATTTTAAAGTAAACTGCATACTTCAAAGCATGTATAAGTTTAACAGTATTATTTGAGTCCATATAGAATTGTTGGGAAAATACCTTGAGTCATTTGACATATAAAACAAAGGTGCTAGAAGATCATTTTAAAGTACTGCCTTTGGAATATGTCATGAAAGAAATTCATGGGCCTTTATAGCAGATTTCTAGTGCTCCAAAGAGATCAATGAGAACTACACAACAGTTTAGGTGAGATATTCGCCCTTAAAATTCTTGACGTTTTCACCTAATTTTTTATTGCTCCATTAGGATTGAAATGTGTTAAAGACAATGTGGCTCTTGGAGGAAGCAAGCAAAAAATGACTGTTTCCTTCATTACTCTAATAGAAGGAAGCAGTTGGCAATATGGTAAATATTCAGATCATGAAATGAGAGTATCACAAGCCATGCTTAGTCTGATGCTGTTCTGTATTGTGTATTTGGGATCAATTTATGTATAGCAAGTGCTCAATTATCCATCCTAAGAACACGAGGATGTACAACAATTTAGAATCCTTTGTACAAATTTTACATTTAGAATTTCATATTAGTTTCTTTTGAAAATTCCCCCAAATCTTACAAAACGGGGAAAAGAAATATGATTCTTATCCGTGCAATTCATTTAATTTGGCACTAGCTATCTTGGAAAAAACAGGGAAAAAAAGGCCATAGCAAATGCTATTGATTTACCTTCTTATTCAACTAATTTACCTTATTATGGAATAAATTATTATATTTTAAACGTTAATAAGGATACTCTTTTTTTTTTTTCTTGGAGAAAGGGAAAGAAAAGTAATGATATCGAATTCAGGTAACAACCTGATAATGAGTTAAGGTGACAAGCTAAATACCAATAAAATGCACAGTGTAACATTTTAGGGTTAATATAAACTTCCTTATATTTCTCAGGGTAGAATAGTAGCTTATCATAGTTCAGTGAGCAAATTATCATATATGATCGGGAACACCATATTAATTTATTAAGTTAAGATTTAAATATTGCTTTCCAAAATAAACTTGTTTTATTATAAAATCCTAGTTACTTATATAATCTTCTTGAAAGGATATAGAACTATGTGAGATCTTCAGATTCATTTCTTTTTTTAAAATTTATTTATATATCCCCCCCCCCTTGCTGCTTGTGCTTGCTGTGTTCATTTGCTTTGCGTTTTTCTGTGTCTGCTTGTCTCCCCCTGCTGCGTCAGCTCACCGCGCAGCGGCTTGTCTTCACCAGGAGGCCCCGGGAACCAAACCCAGGGCCTCCCATGTGGTAAACTGGAGCCCAACCAATTGAGCCACAGCCGGTTCCCAGATTCATTTCTTTGATATATAGTACCTGTGATTTATTTTGTTTGTTTTATCCCAAACCGGATCCAGACATGTTAATAGTTTCCATTTCTTTCTACATTCTCCTATTTAAGTAGTTCAGTAGCTGCAAAAACGGTTCTCCTAAGAACCCTTAACTGAAAATCTGTTCCTCAAGAATTCAGTAGAATTCCATAAATAACCTCAGAAGACAGAATTATAATACACAATACGTTGCTTGGAATTAATAAATCTACCAACTTTAATCCTGCTCTTCAAATGAAGAGTAGTAAGATTTTTTCCCCAATAGTAAACATTTAACCTATTACTAAGAATTGGATCAGATGCAAAAAGTGTCATTTCATTCCAGTTTATTATGCACAAATATAAAAGATAGATGTGGTCTAGTTACTCAATTAAGAAAAATGCACTTTCTGATCAATTACTAGTTCAAACTAGTAATGTTAAATTCATTTATAGGTAAATTCATCAGTAGGTCTTGTGTGAAGGTAAAATAATGAATCTAGACAAACTTTCAATATAAAAATAATCATCAACCCTGGCATAACCATATGGAGATTAGATAACTTTGATTTGTTCTTCTGACATTCTTTGGGTATTCATAAAAATACCTGATACCTTCAGACAGTGGAATATCTGCACTGTCTTTCATAATTTTGATGGAATTCTTTTTCTTGTAGCAGTTTGAGGTTATTTTTTGAATCCCCAAAAGGGAAAGATTGTTTTTAAAGAACATATTTCTGTGGTATGATACCCTTTGATAGGATTACTTGATAAGACTCCTTTAGGGCAGGGTTTCTTAACAAAGGGTCCTTGAGCTTGAATTAAAATTTGAAAAATCATTCTTGTGGGGATGTGTGGGTGTGGGTATGATATATTTACTAAATAATAAACAGTATAGTTTGGGCTTAGTAAGGGGTCTGTGGTTTTCACCTGACTTGCAAAGGGGTCCATGGAACAAAAAAGGTTAAGAACCCCTGCTTTAGGGTTTTTGATTGGACTACATTGGTGAGGAATGACTCAGGTTGAATCTCCACTCTTTTGCTGGGTCTGATAAAAATGGAGACACAGAGAGACACAGATAGAGAAAAGGGAAGCCTCCATATTTTAGCCTGCCACATGAGCAAAAAAACTCCAGTTTCCCTAACAGCTGAGATGCAAGGAGAGAAGCCTCCAGGAGGCTCAAGGAGCGGAGGACCAAGGAGCTAGGATCCACGTGCCCAATAGCTTGCAGCTGAACTTGGGAGGAATGCAGAGCAGCTGAGACTGATAGAGAAGACCTGCAAAGAGACAAGCCCTATGCCTAGTTGCCCTCAGCTGAGCTCAAACCTTGGCAGAGATGGCAGCCATCTTGCTTCAACATGAGGCAGCTGACTTTGGTGAGAAAGCACCTCTGATGGTACCATAATTTGGACACTTCACAGCCTCGTAACTGTAAGCTTTTACCCCAAATAAACTCCTTTATAAAAGCTAACCCATTCCTGGTACTTTGAATCGGGAGCCCCTTGGCAAGCTAAAATGCTATTTTTACAATTTTCTTTTTCTCCTTCTACCCAATCATGAAATTAGCCGGCAGAATTTTTGAAGAGTGGGAGCACAGGGAAATTAGTTCTTGACGAATTTTCCTTCCATTTTTATTTAACCAAAGAAAACTTCATCTAACCTGAGATATGTAAAATCTAAGCGTCAAAGCAAATGCAAAACAAAACAACACTTCATTGATCTGCTTGGGAGTTGAGAGTCAGCTGTTACATCACTAAGTTTCAAGTCTCAGATAAATCCATGTCACAAAAGAATAAACTATCTTGCAAGAATGAAATCTCAGTCATAGGTAAATAATATGGAGCATATAAGATTGCACTCTAGATTGCTAATTAAAATTGAGTTTTATTGGGTATATTTTACGAATTTCAGAGGTAGTTAGTAGCATTTAAGTGTCCAGAGATACTATTAGCATAAATGAAATGGGCAAATTTGTCAAGTCACTGGGTCTACTAAAAGAGTCACTCTACCAAGAGGGTGATAATTAGAAACTGCTACATTTTAGGGATAATGGACATGATATTAAAGGCACACTAAGAGCATTGTGTTCAGGGATAGAGCTTATATATTTTTCATATTCTGGGAGGTGTCTTCACATTAACACATGTATGAGGTGTTTCAAGCGGCAACTTATTTGCTTCTCTATCCTTTTGGCTTCTTACACAAATATATTTACTAACTAGGATGTTTCTCAATACTCACAAATAAGATTAAAATATTAAAATATTTATATCTAAGCTTATAAACAAGAATATTTAATTATATCCTAACTTCTCAACCCACTGCAGAACTTTCCCAATTATTTTGTGATACATTATTTGAAAAAAATATGTAATTTGTTAAAGTATACTAAAATATTCTCAGTTTAATTTTATTTTGTAATCAAACATGAAAATGACTCAACATATAGTATAGAATATTTTTATGTTGGGAGTGTTTGACTTCCCCCTTAGTACATGATCAACCATCAAAGAAAAGAAAAGCAATTTGAATAAAGATTCAACATGTTTTGAGTAAGCAAATCAAATTTAAATAGGGGGCTATATACGTAGAGTGTGATGGTTAGGCTAATGTGTCAACTCGGCCAGGTAATTGTGCCCAGCTATTAGGTCCAGCAAGCACTGGGCTAATTGAGTTTACTGCATGGATGGCTGATTACATCTGCATCAATCAGCGAGATTGGATCAAGAATGGATGACGTTTTTATCCATTCAGTTGACTGCCATAAAAGGGAACTCATTTCAACATTCAGAGAGAATTTCCCAGCTCCATCATTTGACAGCGAACTTCTCCTAGGAACTCATCGAGGACCCTTCATCAGTCTTTCATCGGAGCCCCTGGCTTGCAGCCTGCCGGCGGAACCTGGACTTGTATATCCCCACGGTCACGTGAGAGACTCTTATTAAATCTTATATTTTTAACAGATATCTTGTGTTGATTCTGTTTCCCGAGAGAACCCTGACTAGAACAATAGAGCCACAAAATCTAACAGCTTTCCATTCGGAATGAGCAACTGCTAATTAGGGTTCTTCCTTAAGATACAACAGAGTACTAAGACACTGAGGGAATTATTGGAAACACTAATGCCCCAAGAAACTGGTAAAAATTCATTGCATATTGTTGAAAGTTTAGGAGTGACTTGCTCTTCAGTAGATCCTGGGAAAACAAGCTCAAATACAACAGAGGCTTCCAGCAAATGACTGCTTTATTGCTTTTACAGAAAGGGGTCCTAAGGAAGTAGTGGGAAAAGAGCCTACATTGGCTGGCCCCCAGGAAAGCCAATGGCTGGGTAGCTCTGCATGCCTCTTTTCACATCAGAGATAAGGGACACTTGAATTAAGTGCTGAGCTTTTATACACTCCAGGTGGGTGGGAGTTCTGCCAATGAACAACCTTGTGCCCTAGCAAGCAGGTGGGGCTGGTTATGATTTAACGTCTCCCCACCCCACCTCCCAGGTCTCTCGTGAAATAGCAACATATCCAACACCTGCCTGCAAACAAACAAGAGTAGAAACATAACAGACACCTGCACACAAGCAAGAAGAGAAAAGGAGCCAGTCAGTGATGGCTGAGAGATGGCTGCAGAATAGTC
>PVKH010024690.1:0-13574 GCA_004027955.1 Chaetophractus vellerosus
TTCAAATCCTGGATTTACTACTTTCTAACACAGTTAACATAACCAATCTTTAAAATGGAGATGATGATATCTTCATTAAGAGTTTTTGAGAGGATTAGAGGTATCTGTATAAGGTTTTGAGCATAAGAATAATGAATATAGTGGGCATACAATAAATAGCAGGTACAATTATTATTATATAATTCTAATTTTTACAATAATATGTTTTATAAAAATATCATTCATCTCAGATAACTAAGAGATACATTTTGGTTACATTTAGGCTCTAGATATATTCATTCTTTTTTTCCTCACACATTCCCAAATTTCTTATTGCCAGTTATGCACTGTGCTATGGCTGTGAATATAATGGGGAACAGGACAGATGTGGTAGGTCTCTTGCCTCACAGTGCTTTCAGTCTAGTGGAAGGGAGAGGCTATTGAATAAACAAACAAATTAAGGTTCATATACTGGCACTGCAACTAACAGCTGTGTGGTCCATGGGCAAGTGACTTAACCTCTCTGAATCTCTAGTTCCTCCTCTATAACTGAGGTTGATGGGACTTACCTGAAAAGTTGTTGTGAAGATCAAAGAACATAGTGTACTTAAATGTTTAGCACAGTCCTTGACACGTGTTTGAAGTTCTTTTGTGAATTTCAAAAAGTAAAAGATTATGTTTTTGAACTAACCCATTTCTGTGGGTGTGAGACCCTTTTACTTGAACTCTGTCAGTGAGACGTGAGCCAGCTTTGGGTCTCAGCCCTCTTGCTAGGTCTCAAATAAACAGAGTCACAGAGAGACAGAGGAAAAGGGAACTCTGTCATTTTTGACCCTGCAATGTAAAAGGAGGACTCAATGATTGCTAGCAGCCAAAGCTTAAGCATGAAGCCCCAAAGAAGCAGGGGCCAAGGAGCAGCTCCGGGCTGAAGAGAGGAGCCATATGCCTGATAGTTCACAGCTGATTTTGGGAATAAAGCAGAGTAGTACTGACTGAGAGAGGAGGCTGGGAAAGAGACAAGCCTTGTGCTTGGTTGCCTACAGCTGAGCTCTGGGATACGGTAGATTCTGGAGGGGAAGACAAGGACCTCGGCAGAGATCTGCCACTGTCTTGCTTTGCTACCCCAGGATCACCAGTGGCTGACTTTGGTGAGAAAGCATCTCTGCTGATTATTTGATTTGGACATTTCATGGACTTGGACTGTAAGCTTTTACCCCTAATACAATTCTCATTTTAAAAGCCAACCCATTTCTTATACTTTGCATTGGCAGGCCTGTGGCAAACTAAGATAGCACATAAGAATTATTATTTTTACTTTTCTAAGTTATATGCTACCTAAATAGGGCTGGGCTCTATTTTTTTTTTTAAGATTTATTTTTTATTTATTTATATATCCCCCCCTTGCTGCTTGTGCTTGCTGTGTTCATTTGCTTTTGTGTTTTTCTGTGTCTGCTTGTCTCCCCCGTTGCGTCATTCCGCTGAGTCAGCTCACTACGTGGTGGCTTGCCTTCTCCAGGAAGCCCTGGGAACCGAACCCGGGGCTTCCCATGTGGTAAACCAGAGCCCAACCAATTGAGCCACAGCTGGTTCCCCTGGGCTCTAATTTTGGTGAGGAAGTTCGTCCTACAAGGAAAGGACTATACCAAATGGCACATGAACTTGAAAAAGGGAAACTGTCTCCTAACCTTCCCTCCCCTACTCCTCCTGTGAAAACTGTTGCTACCACCACAGTTGCTACTATATCTTGGAATTACAGTCCTCCAGCTACTACAATAATACTTAGTTTTGACTAAATTCCTGCTGTGTCAGATACTTTTCTAACCACTGTTCATGCATGAAGTTAATCCACATCCCTGTAATGTGGATTAGGTGCTGTTACAGGACCCATTTCATAGCTAGGGAAATGGAGGCAAGAGGGTAAGCCCTAGCTCTATAACAAGTGAGGCACAGAGCCAGGATTCAAAGCCAGGAAGTCTTAATCCAGTGTCCACCATTCATTGGAAGGAGACAGGATTTGAAATAGTTTTCCAATGAGACAGATTGCATGGTGGAGGAAGAGGAAGATATGAAAATAGAAGAGGAATATAGGGCTAGAAATTTCACTTTGCAGCTCTTCTAAGATAAAAAAGATATAACTCATTTGTTCTATGTTTATTCTTTGTTTAAACACTTACCAGGTTCGTACCAAGTAGCGGGTGTGCTAGAGATGAGTAAATTTGTGTCTTAAAGGAGTTCTGAATCCGTTGGGCAGGAGGTAGTGAGAACAATGCCTGTTCTAATAAAGGGTTGTGCATGTGATGCTTTAGGAAAGCTCAGAACATTTTACCTTGCCTTGGGTAGCCAGGAAGGATAATGTAGTGGAGATAGATCCTGGGGAAAGGTTCCAGATTTGGTTAGTAGAGCCACAGAAAGTAATTTGCTAAGGTAGGTGGATGAACATATGTCATAATGGTTAAGGATACAGGCTTTGGAGTTTAAATTGGCTAGTGTCAAACCCTGACTCTGCCATTTAGTAGTTCTTTGACCTTAACCACTGCAGTATATTGAGTTATATATCCCAGAAAAAAAAGTGTTCTGGGTGTGAATCCATTGTAAATAGGACCTTTAGAAAATATTATTTTTAGTTAAGATGTGGCTAACTGAATCAGGATGGGTCTTAATCCTATTACTGGAGGCCTTATAGAGAAGGCCACAGAGAGGAAGCCTTGAGAGAAGCCAGAAGTCAATGGAGTCTGAAAGAGAAAGAAGAAGACACCACCAAGCGAAGGAAAAACGAAGGAGCCCCAAGGATTTCTGGCAGCCAGTGCGAGACAGGCACAGTCTACTGGGACAACGCAGCACCTTGCTGATGCCTCAATCTCAGGCTTCTTCTAGCCTCAAAACTGTAAGCCAATAAATTCCTGTTGTGTAAGTCAACCCATTGTATGGTATGTGTTTCAGCAGCCAGTCAGGAAACTAAGACTCTTAAGCCTTTGGAGACCTCATCTGAAAGACCAGAAAATAAGAAAACCTCTTTCTTTGGATTGTGGTGAAGATTACATGTAAAGCTGTTGGTACATGGTCAGTGGTGAAAGCATGGCAATGCTTATTATCATCATTGTTCTCATTGTCAGTATCCTTGTTGTCATCCTCTTCCTCATCATCATCATCACCACCACCACCACCACCACCACTGCCCCCATTGTTGTAATTTTTTAGAAATAAGTCCCAACAGCATGACAAATTATGAAGGGATTTCTTGTTGCTGTATTATTAAGAAATATACTACAGAGGTCTTAATTTTTAAAGCTGGGAAAATTTCAGATACTTTATAAGTCCCTGTGATCTTATACAAATATATATTACTGGAATTGATGTGTGGAAAGAGCACAGTTTGTTTTTACCCCAGTTGAAAATGTGTAATGGCATAATGTAACCCTTTAAGATAACAGAAGCCAGCTGCCCATTCATATTTAAATATGAGTCACCTTCCAGGGAGACTTGCAAGATTCTATGTGCCAAGCTGGGAAAGTAAAAATTGCCAGCAAGGAGGGAAAGAATAAATTCACACTTGGAAAAGAGGTATTATAGGCTAGAGGCCCCATTTAGTCATATCCTCTCAGAGCAAAAAAAATAGTACCCTGGTGGCTAGAGGGAAGAATTGCAGCACCATGGCATCAGGATCCAAATTATTGAAACATGGAGACCTTTTCACATTTGGGAAATCCTACTTAGTTAAAAAATATTTTGCATCCTGTGCTAATGGCACATAAGCCCAGGCAAAACAATCCACTGCAGTGATTTAAAAAAAAAATACAATGTAGTTATTTCTGAATGTTCCCCCAGAATCTTGGGATTGTGTTGGCCAACCATTTCCAATGTCTTCCATTCATCAGAGCAGATCATAGTGGAAAAATCAAAATTAAAATCTTGGCAATAGAGATAACAAAAAAGGCCTGAAATTTCAAATAATGCCTGACTCCATGAGTGTTTGCTGACAACCTATCAGAAAAAAGAGGCTTATATGTGATTTTTAGGAACAATGTATTAAAATTATTTACATATGTTAATTGAATTGACACATAGAAACTTGGATATAGTTGGAAAGACAGTTTAAAGAAATGAAAGACTGCTAATATGGACTCCTCTCATGGCTGAATCAGATTGGCTGTGGTTCTTTGTGAACTTTTAAATGTTGAACAATAATTCAGCAATCAATTGGTTGAATAAAACCTGGAATCATTATAACTGAGGCAGTGTTAGACTGGCTGTGACATATGTCCTATGGCATAGCGTGGTCCATGTCACTGAGAATAATCATCCCAGCCAGGAACAGCAGTAGACACTGTTTTCAGAAATAAAGAAAGATTATTAGAAAAGGTAAAATTGCAAGCACAAAGGTGAACGTGAATTTTGCTTTTCAAAAAAATCTCTCATAGAACAATTTTGCTAGATGAATTCCACACTTGGACTTTTAATTTGACTTCTGCCAAGTTAACAAAATAATTCATGATGCACGTAAGGATTTAACAATGAAGATATCCATAATAGCATTGTTTAGTCTGATGAAAGATTAAAAATTATTAAATATCTACAGTAGGGATTGAAAAAAATTCTGAAACATCCATACAAAAATATTTTTGTGCTTTAAAATAATTGTTTAGAATTATATTTATGGACATATAAAGATGGACACCATATATATCTAAGTAAAAAATCAGATGGTAGATCATGGTGTTTATTATGATCCTACTTAATTAACTAGGATCATTTTGTACAATGTTCTTCAATTTAAAAAAAAAGGTGGAATGTCTTTCCCATTTGACCTCTTTCCATTTCTATTAACTTTTTTTTTTTTAAAGATTTATTTATTTTATTACATATCTCCCCTTCCCCCCCGCTGCGGCGACGCGCCGAGACTGGTCACTGCGCAGGTGCGGCTTTCCCCGCTTGTGGGTGGCTTCTGCTTCTATTCACGGCCGGCTTTCAGTTCGCAGGTGGCTGGCTGCTCTCCATTCGCGGGCGACCTGCCCTGCCCGTGGCGGCTTTTGCCCTGTCCGTGGCAGCTTTTTGCCCTGCCCGCGGCGGCTCTGGGCCGCCCATGGCGGCTTGCCATTCTCAAGGCGGTCTGCCCGCTAGGAGAGGTCCCCGGGAACCGAACCCAGGGCCTCCCATATGGTATGCCGGTGCCCTATCCACTGGGCTATCGAGCCGGCCCCCATTTCTATTAACTTAAGGACCACATTATTTTTGGTGGAATTCTGATATTTAATTTTTTAGCTGTGCAAAAATATTAAGAACATTCAAAAGAGGTAATATACTTATTTTTAACCTAATAATTACTTATTTATCAGAAAAGCAAAAAATTATTGCCCACAAGAAAATTTCCACTTTAGTAATAATCTGAGTCCCTCATGTATGCTCAGTGGCCAATGTAACATCACTGTGACCCCACTGCATGAGAAATAACATATTTTGTAGGAGTAGATGATGAAAAGGCACCCCTAAATCTGCTTGAGGAAAAGCCACCCTCATCAGTCTTCTCCACTGTCACCCCACTGGCTTCCTGCAGTTACAGAAGGGCAGTAAACAATAAATGGTGTGACATTATCATAAATATTGCATCTACTTAATGTATACAAGGGAACATTTTATAATTTCAGCATTAAATTTCATTTGTACATTGCATGTATGTTATAATAGTAGCAAATGTTGGTTAAGTGTGAGAATCTGGGGATGCCATTCCACCTCTCATAATTTGGTGGAAGACATTTATTTTAGAATGGCTTTCTGGCATCATTGTTCTGATGTTACATGTGCATACAGGTAAGTATTTCAACCTCAGCACTTCTGACATTTTGGGCTGGGTAATTCTTTGTTGTGGAGGGCTGTTCCTTTGTATTGTAGGTTATTTAGCATCATCCCTACCTTCTCCCCATTAGGTGCCAATAGCACCCCCACCCTGAGTTGTGACAACCAAAATGTCTTCAAACATTTCCATATGTCCCTTGGGGGTGGAAGGTGGAACAAAATTGCCTCCTTTTGAGAAGCACTGGTTTAGACCCATATATATATGGACTACAGTGTTAATGGGTGTTATTTCTGAATGGTGAGATCATGTATGATATCCCTCTTTTTTCTCTTTATCTTCTTATATATGTATTGACAAGTATTACCAGTTTAATGGAAAGAAATTCAAAAGGCAAAATAATCCATGATAAATGACTCCAAAGTCTAAAATGAGAACATGTGGGAGCTAAGTTGCTTATGTTTCTTACAGCTGTATGGTGCTTTGCAATTTGTAGTTAACTTCACCCCTACCCATCCTTCTTTGTAGTCTTCTACATGCTGATGTCTAGATTAAGGTCATCTAATTGGTTAAATAGCAGAAGTTGCACTAGAAGCTCCAGCCTCTTGACTCCACCATTATGTTAATCACTGTCCACACGCCTGTGATTTTCTATGTGTTACATGTGCAACTCGAATTGTGTTCTGTTCTAGGGGCTGGTGGACACATCACTGTGGTCATGTAGACTCTTCAGTGGGGGATTTGAATTAACAAGTGGAAAAGAGCAGAAAGGTGAGACTTTTCCCCGTTTAGGATAATGAACAATGGTTGGGACTCCAGTAGATGACTCATTTCCTTGACTGAGCACCCACATGGAGTTCCAGCCACTTTCAAGGTTTTCAGTATACAAGAAGACTGACAAATGCCAGTCTTGTGGGCCTCTGTCTGTGAAATAATTTGTGCACTTAGCTTTTTTCTGTTCTGGAGGCCATATTTACTCTGAAAAATTTTAATGGAATTAATATACTGATTTCCAGGGGGAAAAGACCCTTCCCATTTCCCTTTATACTAAGCTTCTGGGGGTCTGTTTACCTATTGGTGCATTTCCTGTTTCTGTTAACATTGATGAGAATTATGCATATGCATCAACAGGTGCATATACGTATATGCTGGAAATGTAATTTCTCAGTCTAAGTGTGTCTTGGATAAGGTGAGTAATTATTATACCCATTAATATCAGAGTTCACAAAAATATCCTGAGAAGTAAATATTTAATATTTCATACTTCTTGCTTAATTTTACTTTCAGTTTACCAATTTAAGTAAACAAATTGTGCATGTTCTTTTCCTCCACTCCTAAAACTAAGCTCTTTTAATTTTTAATATCATCTAGTTGTCAAATGCATATCATTATATTTTTCTTACATTGAGTATTATGCATTCCAGCATATTTCCAGAGTCAACATATATATAGGTTATAGATGTGAGTGTAAAAAATCTTGTTTAAGATTTTAATTTTACTTTTAATCTCAAGAGCATTAATGCCTTGCTCCAGGGACTACACTTTTAATTTAACCCACTGTGTTTTCACACTAACTTTTCAAAGCTGACAAGTGAACAGGGAAGCAGGGAAGGCTTTATGTAGTGTTGGACTTGGCATAACTCCTTTAAAAGCAACATTACCCATCTCTGGATCTTGGAATGTACAACGGAGAAAAGGCCCCAACACATTATTTGGTTCTCCAAATAATTCTTGAACTAATCAAAACAATCTGTACCTCCTAACTCTTCCTTCCCCCGTCTTGGCTCCCTTGTCTGTTGACTTTGCATTGTCTCTTGTTCTGAATTGGTGTGACCTTCAAATTTGACCATTTGTCTTCAGAGTCATGAGTTATTTTCTCTATTTGTAACTTACTGAAGTCTGTAAAGCTGAACCCTGACCCTGGTGGCCATATGTGACATTAACCCCAAAAGCTAAAGGATGGTTTACATTCACCCATAATTTCTGTTGAATTTGATTCAGGATTGCAAACTCAGATGGATCCAGGAGCCAGAAAGTAATGTAGAAGAATGGAGTGGGCAGTGGACAGTGGAGTGGTACGACAGGGAGAGGTGGAGACTCTGGTGAGTTGGAAAGTGCCAGAGCCATCTTAAAGGGGACACTGCTACTTCATTCCTGCTCAGTGTTGCTATTCAGGGTTGTATACTCAGAGTTGCCACATCGTTTTGATTTTTCAAAAGAAGTCAGAAATCTAGAAAATCTTTAAATCTTGAAAATATCTCTATTTTCAAATGTGGCAAGTTCCTAACTTTTTAAAACACTATGCATATCTATCAGGGAAATTTGAAATCTGGCTAGATATTTGATGTTGTTAAGGAGTTATTAATTTTTTGTGTGACAATGGTATTGGAGATATTTTTTTAAAATATCCTAATATTTTAGAAATGTACATGGAAATATTTATTTATGAATGATACAGTGTGTGAGGTTTGCTTCAAAATAATCCTGGGCTTGGGGTGGGGAGGAGGGTAGAGAGTATAAAAGAGAAAGATTTGCCTGGATTGATAATTATGGAAGCTGGATGAATAGAAACATATTTAAATGAGTATATGCTTGAAATTTTAAGAATTAAAAATAACTAACATGGCCATAGGCCCAATTTGACCTGCAGGCTACCAGAGTCATATCTGGTCCACCAAGTTTTCTGTACACATCTTAATTTTCTTGTTTTCAGTCTGTACTACATTTGGTTATAGTATTTTTTAAAGTTTATCGTAAGTGTACCACTTTAATGCTATGTGGACTATCCCTCATTCCACAATTCTTGAACTTCTTTGAACAAGTACATGTATACCTCTGCTTTGTTTTGTAACTTTGAGACCTCCAATGATATTCCCCTGAGCCTTCATCCTTCTGGAAGAATTCCCATTGTTATTCTTCCCTCCTACAAAAGTTCTCAAATTTATCAGCTTGCATTTCAGAGGTCTTTCTGTGAACTTCTCTCTCATGACCCACAGTTATCTTTTTTAAGGCAGGTGGGATTTTGCACAAATTCTGAGTGTGTCATGTGCTAGGAAAAGGAACTATTAATTTCCCTTTCAATTTTGTCACCTTTCTTAGTGACATCTCCTTTCTTTGCTATTAGGCTCGGACCTGCCTATTTATTCCTCTCTTGTTGGACTGTGAGCTCTTTGAGAGCCATTGAGGTTTGCCATCCCAGGGCCTTGCCACTGCTAGCACACAGACAGCCATACATTTATGCAAATAAGTTTATTGAGCCCCTCATTCTGGGACAATTTTAAAATCTTTTTTTCTTCTTACTAATTCAACTCCACTCTTCATGCTAAAATTGATGTTTTTTTACTCTCCAGGGTTTGTGGGGCTGAGTCAGACCATATTTATTGATTCATTTTTATCTCTTTTTTTTTTCCTCTTCTTTTTCCTAAATTTTATAGCTACCACCAGGTGCCTTATCCAGTCTGCCTTGACAAGCTCTCTTCATTTGTTTCTTTATTCAACAAATATTTATTGAATACCTACTGTTTGTTAGGCTCTATGCTGGACCCTGCAGATATGGCAGTGAACAAAAGAGACAGAAATCCCTGCCCCAATTTAGTGAGGAACATGAATAAAATCTGGATTTCAACACTGGAAAGAAAGATTTAGTAGTCTTTTAAAAGCCATATCTGTTTATCAACTATCATGGTACTTCTTAGATTTTTCCATTTTTGTTTTCTTTTTGTGTGTTTTTTAAAGAGAGAACACTCCCCCCATTTCTCCTTTTTAAGGTACATTTAATGTTTTAAGTATGATGTCTCTCTCTCTACCTCTTTTTCTATCCCTTGTAGATGTTAATGGGAGAATACTGTCTAGGCAGAAAATGATTTAAGAAAATAGTTAAATAATATTAAAATTCATAGTGTAACTATAAAAATATTTATATTTCACATCTAATACTTTTATTAGGTGTTAAGAATCGGTGTTATTTAAATTGACAAAAGATTATCATTCATGCCAGCAAATTAAACAGCTCCACAATTCACATATTCTTCCCACTGTGTGTATGAGTCAGGCAGTGCTCAGTCCTTATCAGTTACGTATACTTTTCCTATGCCAGGAGACATATTTTGATGTTATATTTTGATGCCAAAGTTAACTGATAACTATATTGAATAAAAGGCTTATCTATCTAAATGAACTGGTATTAAAATACTATGTGATTTAGTCAATGAATCAACTATAAAAATAGTTGAATCCAGAGAAAATAGTTTTCTGTCAGAAGTATAAAATCCGTTGTGTCTCAAGGAGTGCAGGCATTTATGTACGTGATAGTTAACCAAGAAGACCTATACAGAAAGAAAAATAGCTTCTTAATACTCCTACTCAATTATATCAGATCTCTTCCTTTCTGTTACTTTGTCACAAAATGACCTTGCCCAGTTTATTCAAGTCAGAGTGCAAAATAAGTTTTATGGCTGATTTTTTTTTAAGTTATGGTTGATTTTTATTTCTTTATTTTCAGAGTAGGGGAGGTTAGAGATAATTAGTTCTTTAAATGTGCCCTTCTCCTTTTCTCCCTTCTTCCCTGTCTCTTTTTGAAAGCTCTTATCTTTTTTTTTAACGTTATCTGATCGTAAAGGGGTGGAGTATCTTTAAATTGATTTTAAAAGCATGTTTACACACACACACACACACACATATATATATATTTTAATTCAGATTATAATCATAGGACTTTAACACAACACTGAAAATTTGGCATGTACAAGCATAATTCAACGAAGAATTGTCTTTGCCTTGTTTGAGGACATTTAATTTTGAAATAACCGCATTAGAGTCTTTTGAAAATAACAGAACATGAACAGAAAATTATTTCCCTTGGAAAAAAACTGTAGCTAATTTTTCCTTTGGCTGATTTGCTGCTGAAATCACACATTCCTATAAATGCCAAGCTATACATATGCATATACATATGTATATGGATAAGTGTGTGTGTGTATAAAATTCCACTCTACAATCATGCTATAAATTGGAGAGTTTGTCTTTTTAAATTAACACTCATTCATATACAGGTCAGGAAGTAGCACAGAATGTTGGTGTTGCTAGCACATTTCATCCAAGATTTCAATTAATTAAGTTTTACAATTCCCCCATGCAGTGGGCAAATACTGTCATTATCTCTGCTTTATTGATGGGAAATTTGAGAGAGAAATCTTGTTCAAGGTCATATATGGGTCCTCAAAGCCAAAGTGATAGGGAAATTTGAGGCATTTATTTGATATTTTAGTTGAAGATAAGTATTTGCTGAGTGAATGACTAGCCCAGTTCTATCAGCCCAGTTTGAAAAATGCAAGGGGGCTTGCCATCAGGAAATGGAATGGGTACTGGACTCCATACCCATTCTGCTTGGCTTTACTTTGAACCTACAGGGCCAGTTAGCCTTTGTTTGGTTGCAGTAAAAGTTACAACTGATTCAGAACAGATTTGGGTATTGAAGATATGATCCCCAGATTTAATGAAAAGGTCTCCTAAAAATTCAAAGAGGTTTCACGAAACTATGGGGAAAATCCTGGGTTTATATACTTTGAAATATAATGCATGTTCTGAACCCAGTTCTAGTTTCAGTCCATGAAAACTCTGTGCTTTTATGGCCAGAAGGCTTAGGAGAAGTAAGAATTTTGTTTAAATGGATTTTAGGCAGTTGGTTCTGTTATTTAACTTGTCAGTCATTACATTCATGAGCTGGGTGATCCCCCAGAACTATTGTTCTTCAAAGTTCTTTATATTTACATGGCATTATTTTCTGTAGTAACAGATGCTTGACATTCATTGAGTACCTACTGTTTACCAGGGACTTATATAACATCATATTTAAGTCTCACAATAAGTAGGCACTATTTTAATTCCCATTTTACATTGAAAGAAATCAAGACAGAGAGATTAATTAATTGCCTTAAGGACACAGAATTGTCATGGGGGTAGAATAAGAATTTGAATCTAGTTTGTAGGACTCTAAAACCTGACCCTATAGGATCTATCACTATCCTTACCAGCAGGCAGATATTATTGTACCCATTTTATAGATTGAAGAAATGAGGGAGAATAATTGATTGCTTAAGTTGACAGGAAGTTAATTTCAGAGCCTGGACTTCGTTTTCTTCTAACAAGGAACTCATTCCATCATAACATGAGCTTGTGGGTTTATAAAAATATGTGCCGGCTAGAAGATTTTTTTATATGTTACTTGTAAAGTGACATGTCTATTGTACAAATAAATAATAATTGAACTTGAATCAATAGAAATTTAATTTTAAAATACAGAAGGAAAATATTAGGTAAGCAGTTTAGACGGAGATCATAAATTCAAAATTTGCTTTCCCAGGTTAATTTTTGTTATGGAGTGCTTTTACAGCTATTTTAATGAATGACACTTATTCATCCTCAAACATTTACAATTGTCAACTGTACATTCATTGTTAAGGGTGATGATAAAAAGGTGCAAGACACACGCTATCTTGAAGTTCTTGATTTTCTTTGGTGTTACTGATCAGATAAACAGGAATTAGTGGATAACAAAGCCCTGTGAAGTGCTGTGTGGATTTATAGAAAGAGAAAGGCCATCGTCAGTCAGTTGGCATTAGTGAGGGCTGTCTTCATGGAGATCATTGACCTTGAGCTGCGTCTGAAAGGAAGAAAAGAGTTGGGATGAAAATGAGATGTGGGGGACTTAATTTTTTAGTGCAATGTTTATCCGTTATTGCCAAAATATTGAGTACCTTCTCTCTGCCGGGCACAGTGTTAGGAGCTGTGTCTATAGCTTGTGACTTTGACACACAAAGTTTATGCCCTCATGGAACATACCGCCAAGTGGGGAAACCACCAGTGAAACAGAATTGTCACAGAGTCTGCTGGGACAGCCCAGAGCAAGGGCACTGCCCCAGCATGGGGGCCAGGGAGGCACAGCCTCCCAGGAGGGCCTCCTGTCTCAGATAAAAGATGAAAACCTCAAGAGCTGGCCAAGTCTAGAGATGAGCTGACTCTAGTTAGTTAGTGACACTATAATTTGTACATGGTAACTTTTGATTAGGAGCCGACATTCCCCTGCTACTCTACCCCTTTCTGAGAAAACTTTACTGCTGCCTATTGGTAAATCCTTAGAGCAGGGCTTCTTAACCAAGGGTCCATGAGCTTGAATTGAAATTCAAAAAAGCATTCTTGTGGGGGTGTGTTGGTGTGTGCGTGATATGTTTATTAAATAATACACAGTATAGTGTGGACTTAGCAAGGGGTCCATGATTTTCACCTGACTGGCAAAGGAGTCCATGGAACAAAAAAGGTTAAGAACCCCTACCTTAGGAAGTCCAAGTTAATTTGAAGATTAACTTGGGAAAAACTTGAGGGATCACCTGTTTGCATCACCCCCACTCAGACTACTCTATGCATAAGCTGATTGTTATGCATTGTTTTATCATGCAGGAATTTGCAATAATAATTAAATCCAAGAAATAACTTACTAGAGACATACTTTGTGCAAGCATTATGAATGAGTAAAGGCAGATAAAATTTAGGCCTTTTCTCAAGAATCTTAGAATAAAATAAGCACAACTAATAAATATGTACTCCTTTTGTAGGGTCATTATATTAACTGTTCCTTTTGCCTGGGAGGTTTTTCCTTGAGATATTTGCGTGATTTACTCCGTCTTCTCCTTCAAGTCTCTGCTCAAATGTTACTTTGTTCACAAGGCCTATTCTGACCACTCTTTAAACTGCAATACTTTCCCCCTCTTCTCCCAGCACTCCTGATTCCCCTCACCTATTTTACGTTCTG
>PVKH010024691.1:0-13599 GCA_004027955.1 Chaetophractus vellerosus
CATAAAGCTACCTGATAGAAATGCCTTGGGGATGTGAAGACGAGTAGGGTGCTGTACATCATCCAAGAAGAAGAGGAAATGAGAGAAAGAGAGGTAATATGAAAACAAGAAACATGGAGAAATATAAGGATATAGAATAAGTGGAACCAAATGCCAAAGAGGAAATTTAAAACAACACAAAACAAAATACAACACTAAAATAGAAAGGGAAGTTAACTATATGAATAAGCTCAAGATAAACAGATGCCGAGATGTCAGCCCAAAAATTGCAAGCCACACTAAGAAACAGGAAGACATGGCCCAGTCTAATGAATGAACTGAAAAACATGAGAAGATACAGTATGAGGAACAACTAATCAAGTATGCCCAAGTAAATATCATGCATCAACCTACGTTAAGGAAGAGATAAAGGATATTAAGATGACATTGGGGGAACATAGAGAAGAAATTGTAAATATACAGGAAAAGATCACATATCTGATGTTGTTGCTGAATGGAGCAATGCAAGAAATTAGAAACATGCTGAAAGCACATAAGAGCAGATTAGAACAGGAAGAGGAGAGAATTAGTGATGTTGAAGATATTGCAACTGAAATCACACAGATAATAGAAAAGATAGAATAAAAGACAGAAATAAATTGGCAGAGAATTGAATTACAACATTAAATGAACAAACCTGCTCATTATAGGCATTCCAGAGGGAAAGGATAAGGGAAAGGGGGCAGAAGGAATGTTGGAAGAAGTAATAGCTGAAAATTCCCTAACTGTTATGAAGGACATGGATGTACATGTCCAGGAAGTGCAGTGCACTCCAAACAGTAGAGATCATAAAAGGTCTACCACAAGACATACTTACAAAATTGTCAAAGCACAAGACCAAAAGAGAATGCTGAAAGCAGTAAAAGAAAAGATATCTATCAGTTAAAAGAGGATGCTTGATGAGATTATAAGCTGATTTCTCAAATGAAACCATGGATACAAAAAAGGCAGTGGAATGACATAGACAAGAGGCTGAAAAGACAAAAACTGCCAGGTAAAGATTCTGAATTCATCATGCCAACATTTAAAATTAAGGGTGAGTCAAAATGTTCATAGATAAATGGAAATTAAGAGAGTTTCTCAACAAAAATCTTGCCCTTAAAGAACAAATATAGAGAATACTGCAGGTTGAATGGAAAATAAAAAACAAAAGAGAGAGTTGAAGGAGAGAGGAGAAAGAAAGATTTTTAGTAAGAATAACTAAAAAGAGAAGAAAAGAAAAAAACACAAAATATGACACATATAAATTTAATGAAAAAATGGCTAATGCAAGTACTGTCTTGATAATAATAACATTAAATGTTAATGTATTAAACTCACCAATCAAAAAACACAGATTGTCATAATGGATAAGAAAACATGACCCATTTATATGTGATCTATAAGAAACTCACCATAGACACAGGGACAGAAGAAGGTTGCAAGTGAATGCTTGGAAAATGATTTTACATGTAAACATTACCAAAAAAGGGCATGAGTATCTATACTCATATAAGACAAAATAGACTTTAAAGGCAAAACTATTGTAAGAGATAAAGAAGGACATTACATGGTAATAAAAAGGGTTATCTTTCAAGAATAAAGAATAATAATAAACATTTATGTACATAACCAGACTGGCCCAAATGACAGTAGGTGAATATTGGAACAACTAAATGGAGAAATAGAAGTCTCTAAAATTATAGTGGGGGAAGTTAATACACCATTATCAGCCTTAGACAGAACATCACAACTGAGGACCAACAAAGAAACAGAGACCTTGAATTTCACATTAGAGACTCTGGACCTAATAGACATATACAGAACATTAAACTCAAACACAACATGATATACATTTTTCTCAAGCACACATGAATCATTCTCCAGGATAGACCACATTCTGGGATATGGAACATGTCTCAATGATTTAAAAAGATTAAAACTATACAAAGTAATTTTTCTGACCACAACAGAATTAAGCTGGATATTAACAAGGGTCAGAGAACCAGAACAGGCACAAACATATGTAAATTAAACAAAACACTCTTAGACACTCAGGGGGTTAAGGAGAAAATTGCAAAAGAAATCAGTAACTAATTTGAAATGAGTGAAAATGAAAAAATAACATATCAAAACCAATGAGATGCAGCAAACACAGTACTGAGAGGGAAATTTATAACCACAAATGCTTTATATTTTAAAAAAGAAAGAATTAAAATTGAATATCTAACTGTACACCTGTAGGAACTAGAAAAATTAAAATAAACAAATCCCATATCAAACAGAAAGAAAGAAATAATAAAGATTAGAGTAGAACTGAATGAAATTGAGGGAAAACATACATTGAAAAAAGTAATAGAACTGAAAGCTTGTTCTTTGAGAAGATTAATAAAATTGACAAACCTTTAGCTAGAATAACAAAGAAAAGAAAAGAAAGAAGATGCAAATACATAAAATAGAAAATGAAAGAGAGAATATCAACATTGACCCCACAGAAATAAAGAGTATCATAAGAGAATATTTGAAAACTTTTATGCCAACAAGATGGATAATTTAGATGAAATGGACAAATTTCTAGAAACACAAGCATCTAACATTGATGAAAGAAGAAGCTGATGAAATCAACAGACCAATCACAAAAAATGTACTTCAACTATTAATTTAAAAAACGACCCAATTAAGTAAAGGCAAAAACCATTGGCTTCACCATGAATATTACAAATCATTCCAGAAAGAACTAACACCAATCCTGCTAAAACTCTTCCAAAAAGAGAAGTGAAGAAAACACTCCTCAACTCATTCTATGATGCTAACCTCACCCTAATACCAAAGCCACATAAGGACACCACAAAAAATGAAAACTACAGGCTAATCTCTCTAGTGAACTTGGATGCTAAAATCCTCAACAAAATGCTAGCTAATCATATTCAACAACACACCAGACAAATTATACACCATGATAATGTGGGTTTCATCCCTGGTATATAAGAATACTGAAACATAAGAAAATCAATGTAATATACCACATTTAGAGATCAAAAGGAAAATCACATGATCATCTCTACTGATGAAGAAAAAGCATTTAGCAAGACACAGCAGCATCATTTCTGGATAAAAGCACATTGAAATATAGGCATAGAAGGACATTTTCCAACATGATCAAGAGTATATATGAACACCTAGCCAGCCCTAGCATCATATTCAATGATGAAATGCTAAAGGCTTTCCTTCTATGTCTTGGACATGAAAAGATTGCCCACTTTCAATGCTGTTATTTAACATTGTGTTAGAAGCACTTCCTTGAACACTTAAGCAAGAAAAAGAAAAAAAAAACTCATTCAAACTGGAAAGAAAGAAGTAACAATTTCACTATTATCAGGTGACATTTTCCTATATGTAGAAAATGCTTAGAAATCTACAAAGTGCTTCTAGATCTGGTAAATGAGTTCAATAAAGTGGTAGCATATAAGATGAATATGCAAAACTAAGTATCATATCTGTACAGAAATAATGAGCAATAAATGAGGAAATAAAGAAGAAAATTTCATTTACAGTAGCAATTTAAAGAATGAAGTATCTATGCATGAACATAATTAAAGATATAAATTATTAGTACACAGAAAACTGCACACAATTTTTAAAGAAAATCAAAAGGAGTAATATTCCATGTTCATGGATTGGAAGACTAAACATCATTAAGATGTCTATCTTATGCAAATTTATTTACAGATTTAATGAAATCTCAATGAAAGTAGCAATAGCAATTTTTACTGAGAAAATTTAATTATGAAATGTATTTGGAAAGGCAAGAGGCCCCTAATAGCAAAACCAGACTGATAAAGTAAAACAAAATTGGAGGAATCATGCTACTGGATCTTAAAGCATACTACATTGCTGCAGTGACCAAAAACACATGACATTGTCACAAGGATAGACATATTGACCAAAGGATTCTAATTGAGATTTATGATATAGATTTTCATATATATGGTCAACTGATACTCAACAAGGTCACAAAACCTGCTCAATTGGTATAGAAAGGCCTCTTCAATAAATGTTGCTGGGAGAACTGGATATCCATATCCAAAGAATAAGAAAGGATCATAATCTCATTCCCTAAACAAAAATTAACCCAAGATTGATCAAAACCTAAATATAGCAGCCAAGAACATAAAGCTCCTAATAGATAATGTAAGGAAGCATCTATGAGAACCTATAGTCGGAAATGATTTCATAAAATTTACACCCAAATCATGAACAACAAAAGAAAAAGTAGATAAATGGGAACTTCTCAAAATTAAAAATTTTGCACTTCAAAGGAATATTCCAAGAAAGTGAAATGTCAGTCAACTCAATGTAATAAAATATTTGCTAACCATTTATCTGATAAGTGGATAAAATCCAGTGTATACAAAAACCCCTACATCTCAAAAATAAAAGGACAACTTTTTTAAAAAATGAGCATGAGATTTGAATAGACACTTTACCAAAGAAGAAATATAAATCGGTATAAATCACATGAAAAGATGGTGAACATCACTAGTTAGACTCATTTATAGGTTCTCTATAAATGGCTATTCTGGTCCTTTTCTTTGAACTATAGCTGATAAATATATGTCCTAGAGACTTAAAACTTTGGTCTGTCCCTGTTCGAGTTGAGCCCTGAACTTCAACAGAGTTGCAACACCTAATCGCCAGTTCAATGGTCTCACCCACGACAATTAACAGGAGATGATGATGGACAACACCCATCCCAAGGAAAAGAGAGTGTCTGCAACTGCAGTCAAGATAGCTCCATCCATCTGCCCCATGGGATCTAAGACTCCTCACAATTAGAAGCAGAGTGGACATCACCATCTCCAAATCCTCAAAATCAGGGAATGAACAATGGACTAAAGTAGATTTATTATTATTCTACTATTGACTTACTATTCTTGCTATAGAGTAACTCTTATCTGTGATGTAAAGTGGCAAACAGAGGTTCTAAGGGATGGGAGAGCAAAGAATAGGTGTAATATTGGGACATATACAGGACATTGGATTTGGCCTGCATGACATTGCATTTATGGATACAGGGAATTTTATAATTTGCCATAACTTACAAAATTGTACAGGACAAAACATAAACTATAATATAAACTGTAGTCCGTGGTTAGTAGCAATGCTTCGATATGGGTTCATCAATTTTAACAAGTGTACCACACTAATGAGAATGTTTTTAATGTGGGAAAATGCTGGAGTGGGAGGGAGTGGGGCATATGGGAATCCCCTTTATGTTTTATGAAACATTTTTGTAATCTAAAGCATCTTTAAAAATAAAATTATATAATTAACTATATCTAATTATATTATATAATAGTTATAATTATATAATATATTATATATACAAAAATTATAGCATAACATGCCATAACAGAATAGAATATAAACATAATAAAATATAATTAAAATATACTATGTTAATAATAAATATGATATAGAAATTATAAATTATATACAGTTATGTTGTATAATATTGTATACATAAATGTGATATAATAGTGATTATATTATACTATAATCACATTATATTATATATAATTATAAAAATTAATTATATGTAATTTTATATATATATATATGAAGATACTTTGAACAATTGTATGCCAAAAAACTGGAAAATGTAGATGAGGGACAAATACCTAGAAACACACGGACCTTGTATACTCACCCTAGAAGTAATAGAATTACAAACAAACAATTCACCAGAGATTGAAACAGTCATCCAAATCCTCCCAAAGGTGAAAAGCCCAGGACCAGAATGTTTCAAAGGTGAATTCTACCAATCATTCAAAGTTGATTTAATATCGATCTTGCTAAAGCTCTTCCATAAAAATGAACAGGGAAAAATGTTACCAAACTCATTCTATGCAGCCAACAACAGCCTAATGTCAAAACTAGAAAAGATACTATAAATAGGTTACAGACCAATATATCTAATGACTATAGATGCAAAAACACTCAACAAAAATACTTGCAAACCAAATCCAAAAGCAAATTAAATTAATTATACATAATTGTCAAGTGGGTTTTATCCCAAGAATGCAAGGGTGTTTCATTTAACAGAATTATAAATTACTGCAATAAACCACATTGATAAATTAAAGAAGAAAAATCATATGATGCTCTCTATTCATGCAGAAAAATCATTTCACAAAATACAGCACCAATTCTTGATAAAAGCATTCCAAATGACTGGAATAGAAGGAAGCATACTCAATATGATAATGTGCATATATGAAAAACCTACAACTAGCATTGTACTCAGTGGTGACAGAACAAAAGCTTTCCTGATGAGATCAGGAAAAAGAGATGTATGTGTACTGTGATAATTATTATTCAATATTGTCCTAGAATTTCAAACCAGAGCAATTAAGCTAGACAAAGAAATAAAAAGCATCTAAATAAGAAATGGAGTAGTAAAACTTTCACCATTCATGGAAGACTTGACTCTCTAAATAGAAATCCTAAAAAATCCACAACAAATCTACTATAATCAAAAGATTAGTTCAGCAAAATGGTGGGAAAACAAGATTAAAAAATCAATAGTATTTATATACACTATTGATGTGCAATCTGGTGGGGGGGTTAGAAAAAATTTCCACTTATAATAACAAAGAAAACAATCAAATACTTAGGAATAAACTTAACCAAAGACATAAAGGACCTGTATTCAGAAAACAACAAACGATTGCTAAAAGAAACTGAAGATGTAAATAAATGGAAGGAATGTCCATTTAGAAGGGTAAGCAGCCCCACATACCCAAAAATGTCTTTAAAAAAAAAAGACTGAAGTAGGAGGAGTCTCATTTCTTAACTTAAAAGTATATTACTTGGCTACAGTGGTAAAAACAGCATGGTACTGGCATAAAGATGGATGGATTGATCAATGGAATTGAATAGAAAATTCAATTGAATAGAAACTGACCCTCCCATTTACAGTCAAGTGATTTTTGACAAGGCTGCTAAGCCTACCCAACTGGGCCAAAACAGTTTATTGTACAAATGTTGCTGGGAGAACTGGATATCCATACCCAAAAGAAAGAAAGAAGACACATATCTCACAACTTAAACAAAAATAAATGGATCAAGGATATAAACATAAAAGCGACAACCTTAAAATTCCTAGAAGAAAATGTAGGAAAACATTCAAAATCTTGTGGTAGGTGGTAGTTTCTTAAACATTATACCCAAAGCATGAGAACAAAAGAAAGGAAATAGATAAATGGGATGGTCTCAAAATTAGTCTTTTGCACCTCAAAGGATCTTTTCAAAAGAGTGAAAAGGCAGCTGACTCAATGGTTGAAAATATTTGCAAGCCCATATCTGATAAGGGTTCAGTATCCGTGATATATGAGATCATAGAACTCAACAGTAAAAAAAAAACAAACTATCCAATTCAAAAAATGGGCAAAAGACCTGAAAAGACAACTGTCCAAAGAAATACAAATGACAAATAAACACATGAAAAAATGTTCAACATCACTAGTGGTTAGATAAATGCAAATAAAAACTATGAGACATCATTTCATACCTATTAGACTGGCCACTATTAAAACTAGGAAACTGTAAATGTTGGAGAGGATGTGGAGAGGTAGGAACACTTATTCACTGTTGCTGGGAATGTAAAATACTACATTCACTGTGGCAGATTCTTTGACAGTTCCTAAGGGAGTTGACTATAGACTTGCAATGGGAACCAGCAGTATCAATGTTAGGTATATACCCAGAAGAACTGAGAGCAGTGACACAAGGAGACATGTGTACATCGATGTTCATAGCAGTGTTATTCACAATAACTAAAAGTTGGAAACATCCCATGTGTCCATCACATGAATGGATAAACAAATTGTAGAGTATATACAAGATGAAATATTACACACCTTTAAGAAAAAATGAAGTAATGAAACATATGACAACATGGATGAAACTGAAGCACATTATGTTGCATGAAGCAAGCCAGACACAAAAGGACAAATACTGTATGGTTGCCCTATATGAACTAAATATATTATGTAAAATATAAATATATTATTTGCGATATGAATATAGGTAGAATTGCATATATAAGACCATTTTTCTTTTAAGCTGACCAAATATATCTTCATACCAAAAAATGTTAATATCAGGCAAAAAACATTATACTAAGTGAAGGAGAACAGACATAGAATACTACATATTGTATGATTCCATTTATACAAAATAAAGATAAATCAATTTATAAAGATGAAATTATATTAGTGGTTATGTAGGACAGAGGTAGGAATGCTAAGCCTTGTGGAGTCACTCATTTTGAAATATTGAAATTTTTCTCAAATTTTTGAGATGATAAATGTAAAACATTTTGATTATACTAAAAGCAATTGATTATACACTTGGATAGATCATATGGTATGTGAATATATCTCAATAAAACTCCTTAAAAAACAAATCAATAATTCTGCAATAATAGCCAGAAATAGCAGCTATGTAAAGCAGGGGAAACGTAGAGATATTGAGAAGTGAGGAATTTTCTCATTTGTTTATTATTATTATTATTATTGAATTTATGGAAATGCTCTAATAATGATGAATTGGTGAATGTACAGCTATGTGATTATACCAAATACCATTGATTATACACCTTGTGTTTTATTAATATATATATATAGCAATAAAATTTATTTTTATTTGTTTAAAAAACAGATACAGAGGCAAATAAGCAACATACAAAACAGGTTATCATTCTTGCAGAAGGAATAGGGGAAAGGAAGTTAGAGCCTTGGGACAGAATAAGTACATATAGTGCAATATTAAAAATTGCACCATACAATCAGTGTAAAAAGCAGATTCATAAGAGCTGAGAAATAGGATTTGTTAAGCATGAGCTAATGTAAAATTTCAAAATATCTATAATAAACAAATATCAAAGAGGAGATTTAGCAAAAAACAAAAGAATAAGAAATCCATAAATGAAAGAAAGAAACTGGGCACAGAATGCACACATCAAAACTTAAGATTACAATACACCAGCAAAATGTTATAAACTATACTAAGAAACAGCAGGTATGTCATAGTGAAAGGAACAAATTAAACCTCAAGAAAAAGCACAAGATTTGAGACAACTCATCACAGAAACCCAAAGATCTCAAATGAGATTGCTAAAGAGATTAATGATATCATGAATACAATGGATGAACACAAAGATGAATTTGAAAACTGCCAAATAAAAGTAACAAATCTTACAGGAATGAAAGAAACAAGTTTGGCATATATTAAAATTGGAATGATAGAGAGAATAACATGGACCCTGTGTGAGGATGACATGGGAATATGTGGAGCATCCCATTAAAAAATAAATAGAAAATATACATTAGAGGCATTCAACAGAGGAAAGAATAAATGAATTAGAAGCAAAGTATCTGCACTTGAAAATACAGGAAAACAAAGAGAGAGAAAAGAATGGATAAAATTGAACAGGCTCTCAGAGAACTGAATAACAGCATGAAATTCACAGATATATGCATTTTGGGGCTTCTGAATGGAGAAGAGCATGGAAAAGGAGAAGAAAGAATAGTTGAGAAAATATGGCAGTAAATTTCACAACACTTATGAAAGACATAAATATCAATAGTCATAAAGTGCAGCATGCTACAAACTTAAGTCTTAATAAACCTACTCTGAGACACATACTACTCAGAATGCCAAATGCCAGAGATAAAAGTTGAGTTCTGAACACACAAAAAAAGACAATTTATCACATAAAAGAATGTTCAATAAAACTAAGTGATGGATTCTAATCAGAAACCATGGAGATGATATGGCAGTAGTATGATATATTTAGGATAGTGAAAGAAAAAAAAATACTGCCAACCAAGAATTCTATATATAGTAAAACTGTCCTTCAAAAATGAGGTTGTGATTAAAATCTCACAGAAAAACAGTAACAGAGAGAGCTCATCACCAAGAGACTGGGCTTATAAAAAATATTAGAGGTTGTGCTGCAAACTGAAAGTAAAAGACAGGTGAAAGAGGCTTGGAAAGCATGTAAAAATGAATATTATTAGTAAGGATAACTAAAAGGGTAAAGAGACAGACAATAGAAACATTTGAAAATGGAAAGCCAAAGATAAAATTGACAAAGTAATTAATGTTTCTACAATAATTGCATTGATTGTTAATGGACTGAAATCCCTAATCAAAATAAATTTAAAATCAGCCATCTATATGATGTCTACAAAATACTCACATTAGAGGTGGGATATGATTAAGTTGAAAGTGAAAGTTGGAAAAATATTTCTCATGCAAATTGTAACCAAAAATGTACTGGAGTATCTACACTAAAATTGGAGCAAATACATTTTAAATGCAAAACTGTTATAAAAGATGAAGGTCAATATATATTTATAATTGGGACAATTCAACAAGAAGAAATAACAATAATAAATATTTATGCATATAAATTGCATGTCCAAAAGTAAATGAGGCAAAAAGTGGCAAAACTAAAGGAGAAATAGTTTCTAAAATAATATTTTGCAGACTTAAACAAACCACTCTCATCACTGGATAGAACATCTGGACAGAAGATTAATAATAAAAAATGAGGAAAATTTTAAAAAGAGAGATAAAATGCAATAAATGAACTAGTCCTAAGATAAATATATAGAACCTATCAAAAACTGAGATGTTGTGAAGGCAGTTCTGGCAGGGAAATTTATAGCCCTCCATGCTTGCATTTAAAAAGAAGAACTAGAATCAAAGGGTTAAATACACACCTAAAGAAACTAGAAAAATAACAGAAAACTAATCCCAAAGCACACAGAAGGAAATAAATAATAATTATTAAAGCAGAAATAAAAGTGAAATGGAGAACAAAATATAACTGATAGAGTCAACCAAACAAAAATTTGGTTCTTTGAGAAGATCAATAAAATAAACAAACCCTTGATTTTAGTAATAAGGAAAAAGAAAAACTGAGAGCAGATAAAAAATTATCAGAAATGATATGGGGGACATTTCTGCTGACCCTATAGAGAGAAAAGAGATCATAAGTGGCAACTATGACCAACTGTATGCTACCAAACTAGACAAGATAGACGAGATAAACAAATTCCTAAAAAATATATGAACAACATACAATGACCCTAGAAGAAACAGAAGGCCTCAACAAACAAACCACAACAGGTTGAAACAGTCATCAAAAAATTACTAATAATAAAAAGCCAAGAACCAGATGGTTACACAGTTAAATTCTACCAATCATTCAAAAACAATACCAATCTTCTGCAAATTCTTACAATAAATTGAAGAGGGAATGCTACCAAGTTCATTCTATGAAGCCAAAATCACCCTACTACCAAAGCCAGAAAATGATATGTCAAAAAATAAATTACAGGCCAATTTCTCTAATGAATAGTGATGCAAAAATCCTCAACTAAATTCTTGTTAATGGAATTCAAAAGCACATTAAAAGAATTCTACAACGTGATCAAGTGGGCTTCATCCTACATAGGCAAGGGAGTTTCAACACAAGAATATAAAACAGTATAATAAATCACATCAATAAGTCAATGAATTAAAATTGTATCATCAGGGACTTCTGGGAAAATGCCAACAGAGTAGGTAGGCAGATACTGACCTCACAATAAAAGTAAAGAGAATACAGAATGCAGTGACCTATCTGAGGTGCTTTGGATATATATAGAATGGGAGGTGCTCTGAGTCATCTAGGAAGGTACTGGAAAGACAAAGAATCAAAATGAAAACCATGAGTTGTTTATCTCTGTGGCTGGAAATGGCACATATACATCATTCTCACAGCAAGTAGCCTTGGTGCCCCTGTCTCATGCTACCAAGAGAGTGGGAGGATGCATTCCCTGGAAGGAAGAAGGGTCTAGCCGAGGGTGGTGAGTGTTTCTTTGTGATGAGTTTGGCCAGCTGAGCCCCCCTTTGAATCTCAGAAGGGACCTTGACATGATGGGGAGATGGGAGGGGTTTCCACTCAGGCAGACTGTCTTGCCCAGCCACTCAGGGAGAGAAAGCAATTAGATTAAAGAGGGGGCAGGGATAGGCACTTAATCAATAGGAGTCTAGCAAGCTGAAGAAGTCTAAAAATGGCTGGAGGAAAGGGAGCAGAGAGGACTCCGAAGGTCAATTAACCTAAAGAGAAAATTTAGATCAGTGGGGAATTCCTTCATTGCATATAAGAGGCCCTTGGTTTGATTCCTGGGTCTATCAAGAGAGTGATCCACCTGCTTATCAGGCATTCAGTTGATACTTTATAATAAGGAACATATAGAATTTTTTTGTTTACATATTTCTTGGTTCTATTATTTTTTAATGCTTCTGTTTCTATTTTAATTTGAAATATTTAATTGCTAAAACACAGTACATCATCTGCAGAAGGTGGGCTGCAAGGTGATTGATTGATGAACACCAGCAGACTAAGAAGATCCTTAGGGGCCTAAAGGGAAGGCTGTTTTTCCTTGGTTGTTTTGTGTGTGTGTTGTTGCTGCTGTTCTGTTTCTTGTCCTTTGTATTTCTCTTTGCTTTGTTTCCCCCTTTTGTCCTTTTACCAATATTTTCTATCTACATTATCTTTTTCTTTCCTTCAATTTTCTATTTGTTTCATATTGTTTTTCATTCATTCCAACACTTTTGTTTGTTCTTCAATTTAGTTTTTCTTTATTTCTCTCTTTTTTTCTCTGTTTTCTTTCCTTATTTTTATTTTTGTTTTCTATTTTTTATTCTTTGTCTCTCTTCATATCATTCTGGCCTTTTAATTCATTCTACATATTTTTCTTCATCTTGTTCCTTGTTCCATTTTTTCTATTGCACTATTTAAATCTTATACCTCTGTACTTCAAATGATTTTTTACTCATGTTAATTATTTATTTTCTTCAGTCTTGCATAGCTCCTCTTCTACCTTTTTGTTATTAGTATATTATTCTTTTACTCTTCTTATCTCTGTCTAATATTTTTCCTCAAGGGAATATAGACAACAGCAAGGAAATGGAATAAGAGAAATGAAGTGTCTAACTGAAATGTTACAACAAACAAAACCAACAATAAAATAAACCCTAGAGTAGAAAGAGAATCTAACCAAGTGAATAAGCCTATCAAGATAGATGCCTGGATACCAAAAAAATACAAGCCATACTGTTCTAGTCAGGGTTCTCTCAGGAAACAGAATCAACACGAGATCTCTGTTAAAAATATAAGATTTTATAAGAGTCTCTCACGTGACAGTGGGGATACACAAGTCCAGGTTCCACTGGCAGGCTGCAAGCCAGGGGCTCCGATGAAAGACTGATGAAGGGTCCTCGATGAGTTTAATCCGATGAAAGACTGATGAAGGGTCGTTGATGAGTTCCTGGGGGAAGTTCGCTGTCAAACGACGAGCTGGGAAATTCTCTCCGAATGTTGAAATCAGTTCCCTTTTATAAGCAGTCAACTGAATGGATAACAGCGTCATCCATTCTTCATCCAATCTTGCTGATTGATGCAGATGCAATTAGCCCCAGGCTTGCTGGACCCAACAGCTGGGCACAATTACCTGGCCG
>PVKH010024692.1:0-13572 GCA_004027955.1 Chaetophractus vellerosus
TTATGATGACTTGGTAAAGCCAAACTGAGAGGTGTGCAGCAGTCAATTATGAACTTCAAACCAATGTTCTGGGTACCTCTTGTTCTTCGGCTACATCTGGTTATGGTTTAACAGGTTGCTTTTAAAGCGATGTCAGGGAAAAATTAATCCAGTGTATCGAGTGTGTGACAGAAAATTAAGACAGTGCCTAGAAGGAAAGTTCGACCTGTAACTGTTCTTGATGGATTCAGGGGAAGGACTCTGTCCTAGAGGGCAGTGGCTCAAATGTGGGTAATAGGGACAGCTAATTCAGTTAGAATCTTAGCACTTAGGCATTGCTAGGCTCCTTCAAGGAATGCATTACTTGAAGAGTGGAAGTGACTGTCCAGCGTACCACAGTGGGTAGAAAGTTTTGTGGCCACCTAACTTTTGCCTGCAGCACCCAGTCAGAAGCAGTAAGTAGCATGTTTTTGAGGGCTTTGGGAAGACTGGATGTGAGCCACAGACCCAGCCTGAAGCTCTGTCATTTGTCCTTTAATGTTTAAGGGCCGAACTTCAAATTATTTGAGCGCTTTTATCTTTCAAATTGCTTCCCAGAAGTACTACCCACAGGAGCAGCTGGTTATTGGGAATCTGAGAGCCTGGCACCGGGGTTAGAGGGACCAGCAGACCCGCCTCAGGAGCTGATGGCGCCTGAGCGAGGGCTGCTTTCCTTTCGTCCTTACTCTGGGTCTGCTGGCTTTTATCTCGGGGTCCTTTGGAATGGGGCTACATGTACTTGTGGGGAGTCTGGGGTCCTGTCTAAGATCCCGTCCCTCAATGCTCTGCTCACAGGACCTGGCTGAGCTACAGCTGAATCTGACTTCCCGTTGGACCTGTGACACAAGAGTGGTTCTGAGCTTTTTTTGCCCACGTTATCACATAAGAAAGATTTTCCTCTTGATGTGATTTAGGAAGATTTTATTTTTTGGATGTTGTCAGAAATTACAGCAATATATTCATAACTACCTAATTACTACATTCAACAAATAATATTACAAAACAATTAATTTAAACAAGTACACTTAGAACAAGTTTGATTTCACAGCAACTAAGTTGCCCCCAGTGTGCCCAAGGCGATTCCCCCTCCCTCCCAGGTTCTGGCATCTGTTCTACAACTAAGCACGGGGCACATACAGGGCGCGTGGCCAGTTAGCAGGGTGTTCAGGTCAAGGCAGAGTCAAGTTCTGAGTTAAGCTCAGGGTCAGAATTCTGGGGACCGGCTACTGCAAGCAGCGAGAGTCCACAGCGTGGCTTAAGGAGCCCAGGAATGTGCCACAAGCTCCCCTGCTTCAGGAGCAGAATTAATCGGCTCCTGCTGACCATCGCCACCTTGAGGTGGATCCTTGGAGTTTTCTGCACTTTAAAACATGACTCAGGGAAAGAGGTATCTGGAGTGAAATCTAGCTAGCTGTTTTGGGGGTATATTGTTTGAAATTCACCATAAATTTTGGCATTTGGCGGCATTGTGAGCTGAGGGAAATACCATTCCGCCTACAACCTTACCATTTCCTTACCATTATAATTCTTTGCTACTGAAGGTGTGGGTTTCTTTTAACACTCTGAATTTCCTTAATGGTATATTAGAATGTTAATGTCAATGAAGTGTTTTATTTCTTTTAAGATAGAAATGTTGGAAATCATATTGGTCAATTGTCAGAGACAGTAATTAGAAGCATGATATTTTATGTTAGTTTGGCTGATTACCTGAAACAAAAACAACTGGCTTTCAAATGATCAAGTTGTATAGCACAAAGTTTTGGAGAAGGTTTTGCTCTGTTTTGAATAATCTGATTAAATGTGGAACCACACGATTGAGATTTAGAAGGTTCGCTCGCAAGTCTAGCTGAGTTCCCCGTTAGAGGATTGATGACAGCCGTTCTCTCTCCAGGTAATCTAGGAAGACACTTCTAGTCGTGAAAGACCAGGCCTTCATGGAAATAATGACAATAAATGTTGCATGATCATTTCTAGAACAAATGTGGTGTACTTCGGAACTTAGTTTGTCTCTTAAACTGATTAAACTCACCGTGTTCAATAAAGGGCATCAGAGGATTGCAAATAAAAAAAAAAAAAAAGAAAGAATGAATGAGGAAACATCACTGCAGACAGTAAGGAGAATAAAAAATATTATAAAAAAATACCATGAAGAACTTTGTGCGAGCAAATTCAACAAGTTATATGAAATTGGAAAATGTTTAGAAAAGCACCAGTTTCCAAAACTGACTCAAGAAAAAGCAATGAAATTATGAGTATATTTATAATAATTTAATAAATTTGATTAATATTATAAAATATCCCCACAATTTAAAGTTCAAGCTTACATGGCTTTTCTAGTTAATTATATCAAGTATATAAAGAGAAATAATAACAAACCTTCACCATAAAATCCTTCAAAATTCCATTGAGAAAATTGAGGAGGAGGCACCTGCACTCCTTTTATGATTCCAGTTTATCCTGATACCAAAGCCAAGCAAAAACATCACAAAATAAGAGGAATCATGAAAATAGGTATAATTCATTGATGAAATGTTTGCAAACTGAATCCAGTGATATACATTTGTGTAGACATATATGTATTTATATGATTATGCATCATGACAAAATAGCATTTATCCCAGAAACACAATGTTAACGTCCAAAAAATTAATTAATGTAATACTCCATATTATTTGAACATAAGACAAGAAAACTATATAATTTCCTCTATATGTGCAGAAAAGTGCATTTAGCAAAATCTAAATTTCTAAAATTTATGAAAGAAAAATCAACAAATTAAGAATAAAAACTGAGGGTAGCTTGTGCAGAATTGGTAAAAAAGATAGGTGTTAATCTTTGGAAATGAATAGAAAAGTTGAAAGCCCAACCTAATGTTTGTAACTAGCAGTACTGTTATGTGGGTATGAAAGTGATTTAAATGGAAAGTCTAAGGTCATGTATATTACTAAAAAGAAAGTGGAAAAATGGAACATGGAGCTGTAGAGCACAGTAAAACCACATAATATGAAATATAAATATGGGCAAAATCGCATATATAAGACAGTTTATCTTTGAAGCCAAACAAATATATGTTAATGCTATGAAACGTTGATACCAGAATTAAAAAAAAAAATTTTGTTAAGTGAAAGAAACCAAACACAAAGTACTACATATTGTATGATTCCATTTATATAAAATGTAAATATAAATCAATTTATAAAGATGAAATTAGATTAGTGGTTATGCAGGTCTGGGGAAGGAATGCTAAGGGGTGTGGCATTTTCCATCCTGGAATAATGAAATTTTTCTAAAATTTTTTGTGGTGATGAAGGTACAACATTGTGTTTATATTAAAAGCCACTGATTATATGCATTGGCTCTATCGTATGGCATGTAAAAATATCTGATGAAAGTTGCTTAATAAATAAATAAACAATTGTACAAGAATAGCCAGAAATAGCAGCTACATACAGCAGGGGAAACATTAAGAGAATGAAAGGTATAAAATTTACTTATTTTTTGTTTATTTTGAAATAATGAAAATGCTCAAAAAATGATGAAGTGATGAATACACAAGTATGTGATTATACCAAATATATGAAAGTGATTTTACACTTTAGATGAATTGTATGCTTTATTAATATTATCAATAAAATGGATTTGTTTAAAAAAAGAATAAAAGTACACTTACTGAAATTGATACAGGGCTTCTATTTAAAAAAAAAACATAAATCTAAAATCATATAAAATGGTGAAAAGCTAGATGCTTCTCCTCTACAATAGAGAACAAGGCAAAGATATTTACCCTTGCCATGTCGATCCAAGGTCTACCTTGGAAAATAAATAAAAGTGTCCATATGTTAAAGGTAAAAGTAAAACTTCATGACATGTTCCTGGCCATAGAAAATCCTATGGAATAATATCCACTCTAAAAAAGAAAAAATAAACTCAACCAGGACTGCTAAGTTCAGCAAACTTGCAGGCTACAAAGTCAAAGCAAAATTGTATGTTATTTCTCTATACTAGCATTGAACAATGTCAAATTTAAATAAAAAGTCATTCCACATAACATCAACAAGAGTAAAATACTCAGTAATAAATTTAACACAAAAAAGTTGGGAAGCTACAATATATTGATGAAATAAATTAAAAGAAGTTCTAAACAAAAGGGACAAATGACTAGACCCATTTCTCAGTGCTCCTCTCTAATAAGTTTAATTATCTATCATGACTGGAAATAACATAAGTGGCAACCAAAGGAGAGCTCTGAAGGGCAGTAAAAGGAAAGCAATCGTATTTTGTTTATCAGTTTTGGAGGAAAAACAACACTGCGGAATATCTATGCCCCTGCCCCCAACAAAAAAAAGGTGATGTTCACTTGTCACTTTCCAATCCTATACCTACCAAATAAGTCAGCTTGGGGAGTCTCATTATTCTCCTGGATCAAATGAGCTTTTCCCCTATACACCAGGTAAAGTTGGCATCAACCACAAAGCGAGTAGACTAGGAGTCATAAGGAGTTTATGTCGGAGTCACAATAAGCACTCTCCTCCTCCACTGGACATGTGAATCCCCTTATTCAACAAGAGGTAGTGGGTTTCTGGCATTGGCAAGAAGAACCCCATCACAACAAGCAGCCAGGCCAGGAACACACTTTCATGCTGCATGGGCCTAAGGCTCCTCTCTGGCTGATAGATACCAGCTGGCTTAGCCTGGGGAAACCTCTTCCACCCCTTCAGGTAGCCCTCTGAGGAGATGGTATCAGCACCAGATATAAGAGGTAGACCAAAATAAGACCTCAAATACTCTGATATCAAGCTGTCATTGTAATCAAAGCCCACCAAATAGGCCAAGATTGTGTCCTAAGCTTAAACAGGATAATGATTGCCTGATAAAGTAAAATATTTAAATATGACCTAGTACCTCAACAAAATAGAATATACAGAAACAATTAAAAACCACAAGTTATACCAAGAACCAAAATAGCAAATATTATAACTTGATAAGAAAAAATAGTAATATAATGCCAATGCTGAAATAAGAACTGTGTTAGAATTTTCCAATGATTTTAAAGATACTAACTTAGGTGTTTCACCAATCCATTACCAATTCTCTTGAAATACGTGAAAATAAAAATTTAAAATATCTCTGCAAAGAAGTAGAAGCTGTAAAAAAAGAACCAAAGGAAATTATTAAACTGAAGAATGTAATAACATCAATAAATACTCATCAGCTGGACTCAATAGTACAATGGAGGAGATAGAAAATAGAATAAGTGAACTTGAGGTCAAATCAATATATGTAACCAATCTTAAAAATAGAGAGGACATAGACTGGAAAGGAAAATGAATAGACCCTCATGAACCTGTGGGCGGGGGGGTGGGGTGGGGTGGGAAGCCAGCATTTGTATTATTGGAGTCCCAGGGAAGAGGAAAAAGAGTATGGGGCAAAAGAGTAATTTGAGGAAATAATCGCTGAAATTCTTCCCCAATACTGTATGATGAAAGAAACAAATCTATAGGTAGATGAAACCAAGTGAAACTTAAACAATATAAAACCACATAAATCATAACTGAACTTTTGAAAACTAAGCACAAATATAAAATCAACTTTGAAATCAATCACACCTAACCAAATAAGGTACACTAAACTGAATTAAAATGGGTTCTTCATCTGAAATCATGGAACCCAGAACAAGTGCTGAAGGAAAACAACTGTTAATCTCAAAATCCATATCCAGAAAAACTATCTTTCAGGAAACATAGAGGAAATAAGTCATTCTCAGCTGAAAGAAAATGTAAAATATTTGTCACTAACAGGCATCCTTAAAGATTGGCTAAAGAAAGTCTTCAGTCAGAAGGGATAAGTTAAAAGAAAGAATCTTAAAACATCAGGAAGGAAGAACCATGGAAAGAGTAGGTATATGGGTACATTCAATAGATGATTCATTTCCTTATGAGTATTAAAATTCATATTGATGATTGAAACAAATTTATAATACCATCTGATACTAAAGAAAATGATATTTTAAATTGGGAAGAAAAGGATCCTACTCAGAAGTGAGGTTTCCACTCAAACAGGTAAAATTATTAGTACACATAGTGTGTATTAAGTCACATATAGGCATTGTGATACAGAGCAAGATATAGGAAAACTATTAAAATGTATGAAATTTTTTAAAACTACATAAATCAAAATGGAATACAAAAAATATTCAAGTAACCCACAAGAAGGCAGGAAAAAAGAAACAGGTACAAGACACACAGAAAACAAATAAGAAATAACAAATTGGCAATATTAAGTAATACAGTATCAACAATTACTTCAAATGCAAATGGTTTGTATCTACCAATCAAAAGACATTTGTATAATAAAATGTATGCTTCATATTTGAAACTCACTTCAAATTCACGGCATGCATAGGGTGAAAGTGAAAGGTTGGGAAAAGAAACGTTAATAAAAAGGAAGTTGCTATATTAATATCTGATCATTTACACTTCAGAGAAAAGAAAATTGTTTGAGAAAAGAGATGTTATTTAGTGATAAAAGAATCAATTCATTTAGGAACACATAATGATGAAAAATGTTTACAAACCAAATAGAGCTTCAGAATACATGAAGCAAAAACTGGTAAATATGTAGGGAGATTGTACATGTCCTTAGGTTGGAAGAATAAATATTGTAAATATGATATTCTTCCCAAATTTATTGATACCTATAGATTTGAAAAATCCCGTCAAAATCCTAGCAGGCTTTTTTTTATAGCTGATTAACTTAAAAGCTGATTCCAATATTTATATGGAATTATTTGGTTTTGTTGATAAAAATTTGTAGAAAATAGGAAACCTGTAGATACAGAAGGTAGAATAGTGATTGCCAGAGTCTGAGGGGTGGGAAATGGTTTTTGCTTGGGAAGTCTTTTTGAGATGTTGGAAATGGTCCACAAATAGATTCAGTGATGGTTGTAAACATTAAAAATTTACTAAAATTGTACATATAAGAGAGGTGAACATTATAGCATATAAATCATACCTCAATAAATCTCTAGAAACAGATATCAATTAAGTGATGGTGATGCAAATTTTAGTTATTTGCATTGGTACTATCAACATAAAGGTTATGTATTAAAATATCAATTTTGTGCATAAGAAATGAGGTTAAATGATGCAATATTAATTTTTAATTATATAATTCATTAATGATATATATTTTACATTTTAAAAATATAAAAATATTTGTTTTGAATATTTATTTTGGTGTGTATATTTGATGTGTGTATACTTGTTTGCAGTTTGCACAAGACTTTTGCCATTCTATTGTCCAAGGAAAAAGATTCATTTTGTGAAAAGTGTAGTCATTTTGTAAATTAATTTTATTGTTGGAGCACACTTTTTTGTAGCTAGATAGATTTCATAATAGAAAGGCTTATTTGTCTGGTGAACAAATGTAAAAATATTTTATAGAAAACTCCAGAATTTTATACACATCAGGAAATAAGTGCAGTCTTTCACAGTATTTATACTCCCTCAGCTTCAAAGGAAAACAAAGCGAGCAGAATTCATTCTTAAAAATAGCGTTGTTCCTTTGGATAAAGACTTATTTTGCAATTACAGTTATATTTTAGCCTCAATCTATTTAAAATCAGAAGATCTACATAGGTGAGCAGCAATGATTTGTGCTCATTCTTCTCTGCATTAAGAGGCTGGTCAAAGCAACAGCCTGTCTTTTAAATCAAACATTGGCTTTGATGAAGGGTCAAAGATTTGTGCCATGACTATCAGTGGGAATAACCAATAAAATAGAAAAATAACTGACGGGAAGTTATAGTGACATTTTACCCTTGCATTTTAGGGCCAAGGTAATTGCTAGAATATTGACAAGAGCACATTATTTGCATTTTGTGATGATTGCCATAGTTGCCAAAGAATTCCGGATTTGTACTGGGGACGTATAGATATTAAACTAATAACATTACAATATCTGCATCATTAGAATTGTGATAAATAATATGAAGAAAACCACCTGAGTAAAGAGAACAAACAATTCACTTCGAATCCTCAACTAGGAAAGGCATCCAGATGATATTTAACCTGAAGACTGAAGGACACTAGGTATTAGTCCTCAGGAGAAAGGGGCATAAAGGGAGTTCCAGGCAAGGAAAATAACAGAGGTATCATCTTGAGGCAAGGAAGATCTGAGCATTCTGATAAACAAATTGTAGTGCAGTTTGAAGACCACAGTAAGGAATATGGGATAGGCCAATGATAAAGCTGTTGAGGGCTCAAAAGATAAAGTACTATGTGAATAACATTGAGAATTTTGAGATATATCCTGGCTGAAGAACCAGAGGGGTAACAACTGATCAGTTTTGGTGTAATTATCAGTATTTAAGTTATTTATATTAAATATAGGCCAATCACAAAAAGAAATCTTAAATAATTCCTATTAATTTCAGAAAATATTTGGCCTCTGTGATAACTGACAGGACATTATTTTCTGTTTTGTTTGCCTTATGTATTTGTGCGTGTCATGTTATGTTTTATAACTTTGCTTATTCAAGTTACATGTCCATCTGATTTGCAGAATTTAAATATTTATTTCCTGTATCAAGCCTTTACTTTTGCATGTGCTCCAAATGGCTAACAAACTAAACTTAGGTATTTACTCTCATAATGATATTTTTTATTGAACAGAGGCTACCAACTTTAATATAAATCCATTAACACTCATTTCCTATATGGCTTCTGTGTTTTATATCTTGTTCTAAAAATATTTCCCACCTGAAAATCATTAAGATACTTTCTTGAGTGACATTCTAAAATCTTTACTTTTTTTCTTACTTTCATTATTGATAATTTGACTGGAATTGATATATGCACATGATATCAGGTAGGGAACATTTTCAATTTTCTCTATGGCATATAATTTATCAAGAAACATTTCTTAAACGCACTTATGAACCTTTTCTTGTGAAATTGAAACTTTGCCTAGTATTGTATGTTGCCTAAGAGTTGCCTCCTGAAAGCCTCCTTCTTGCTCGAATATGGCCTCTCTCTGGGCCAGACCCAGCATATAAACGTATTGCCTTCTCCCCAATGTGGGATATGACTCCCGGGGATGGGCTTCCCTGGCAACAAGGGATGATTACCAAGCACCAACTAGCAATGCATCTGGAAAAGAACCTTGACCAAAAGGAGGAAATGGTAAATACAAATGTGTTTTTATACCTGAGAGGTTTCAGGGTAAGTCAGGAAGTCATTCCAGCCATTAACTTTGCGCATCTCCACTGGATCTCATTGACTGCCACAGTGAACAGTGCCTCGAATGGCGGGGCTCCTCGGGGCTCTAAAAACATTCAGATACTGTAAACAAGGCAGAGAGGCTCAGGAATTTGGCACTCTGTCAGTGGGCTTGGAATTTATGCCCCCAGTGGAACAGTGTTAGACTCATTTATAGTTTCTCTACAAATGGCTCTTCTGCCCCTTTTAATTGAACCTATAATTAGCACTATACTTGCTAAATATATGTCCCAGAGACTTATATCTTTGGTCTATCCATGTGCCACTTGTGCTCTGAATCTCAGCAGAGTTGTAACACCTACTCTTCAGTTCACTGGATTCACCCAGGACAACTAAAAAGGAGATGATGATGGAAAACATCCATCCCAAGAAACAAAGAGTGTCTGTAACTGCAAGCAAGATAGTTCCATCCATCTGCTCCATGGGATCTAAGCCCCCTCTCAATTAGAATCAGAGTGGGCATCACCATCCCCAAATCCTCAAGATTGGAAAATGAACAAGAGATTAAGTAGACATTATTATTCTATTATAGACTTATTGTTTTCTAATAATGGAAGAACTTTTATCATTGATTGATGGCAGTGGCCACCAGAGGTTTTGGGGGAGGGGAAGGGAATAATAGGTGTAATAGGGAGGCATTTTCAGGACATTGGAATTGTCCTGCATGACATTGCAATGACAGATACAGACCATTGTATATTTTGTCATAAGCTAAAAAATTGTGTGGGACAGAGTATAAACCATAATGAAAACTACAGTCCATGGTTAGTAGCAATGCTTCAATATGTGTTCATCAATTGTAACAAATGTTCCACCAGTAATGTTGTTAATATGGGAAAGTGTGGGAAGGGGAGGGAGTGGGACATATGGGAATCCCCTATATTTTTTATGTAACATTTATGTAATCCAAGGCTTATTTAAAAATTAAGAAAGATTTTAAAAAATGGAACATACCCTGCAAAGTTGTAGATTAAGCAACGATTGGAAATGGGCTGATGTCAGGACAGTAGAAATAACCTATTAGAAACAGATAAATATTCTATAATAAACAATGTTTGATAATTCCCTGCTTTGTAAGGCCCTCCTATGTAATATGGAGTATAAATGCCAAAAAATTATTATATTTTCCCCTTTGAAAAATCCCCTAATTTTCTTTATAAGCTAATGCAACTTGCTAACTATTTTGAGACTCTTGCTGTGGTTTGGTCATCCTCTTTCAATAAATCCATTATATCGATTACTATTGGTGCTTCAGTTTCCTTTTGACAGTGTGATGTTCTTCATTGGTTTATTGAAGAAATCATTCACCAATATAAATATATTCTCTTCCATTCTAGTTTTATTTTTAATTAAAAAAATTAATTAAAATGTTTTGATAAATACAAATAGAAGCCTGAATATCCCTTTATGGGGCTGTTATGCATGTATACGTTTATACATATACATGAATACAGATATATATATGAATATATTTTTTACTTTGGTAAAAATGTTTTTTCATCTATCTGCTTGTTCTTTTGTCAGTGATCAGTCTCATTTACTAGAGTTTTTAAAAATTATTTATACATTATCAAATTTATTTATATAAATTTATTTAAATATTCCTTTGTATTTTAAAATTTGTATCTGTAGTGATAATCCCATTTGCATCCTGATATTGCTTACTAATTTGTGCATTTTCCTTTCTTCATCGCTCAACCATGCTTGAGTATTTTATATGCTTTTAAAATACTCAGATTTAAACATTGGTGATACATTGTAATACACATTCATTTTCTAATCATCAATTTATTCTATCTTCATTATCTTTTCCTTTCTAATTTTTTCTTTTTTTCAATGCTACGCTTTCGGATTCCTAGAGATGAAAGTTTGACTCACTGATTTTCTAACGTTTGTCTTTTCTTATGTAGACATTGAAAACAACAAGCTTTCCTCAAAGCATACATTCTACATGTTTGGAAGTGTCATCTTTTGATTTTTCTTTCTTTATTAATATACTGTTTAATATGTCTTGCTATATCTTCTCTTTCCCATGTATTATTTAGAACTATACTGCTCTCTGACCCAAGTGTTATGCAGAAAAATACTGTTTAACTTTCAAATATTTAGATTCGTTTTTTTGTGTGTTAAATCTGGGTTATTTAATTTTAGATTAATTTTAGGTTAATTTTAGTATAATCAGACTATATACTCTGCATGATTTCAGTTTTTAAAAATTTGTTGTTATAGTGGATTTGGTTATAACATTTTACATTATTTTTAGATTATTGTCATTTAATTATCTTGATCATAAAATAAGTTGTTAATTTTAATAAAGTTCAAATTTGTTAATTTTTTTTCATGAATTTTGTAAGTCTATTTATTAATTTATAAATTTTTCCTAATTCAGATTTGGATACAGTATTTATACTTCCTTGGGTCAGTAACTTTTTCCATTTCATTTTTATCGGTCTCGATTTTTTTCTTTTTAATTTGAAGAAAGGGTGTGTCATTGTTTTCCATACGGAAAGCACTTCTTGAAATCAACGTATCAATTTTGCAAATTTTTTGCAGAGATTTTGGTTTAGGGTGAGTTCTTCTAAGCTGTGTATGCAAAGAATAAAACTCCAAGAAACATGGAAGAAATGAGAAACTGATGGTATTAAAAAATACATATATAGAAAATTTAGCAGCCACAATGTGCTGAAGAGAAAGAACAAAACTGTGCTTAAAGTTTGTTGACTAAAATTATATTTCCCTTGGTTTGCACAATTTTAATTTTTATATTTGTTTTTAGGAAATAGGTATAAGTAAATGTATGGAAAATATGAGTGAGAAAATTGACACTTTGATCATGATGGATCTCTTTTATGCCTTAAATACTTTAAAAGTATTTAAGGAGATGTTAATATTTATCATGCAACTTATGATTATCTCTGAGATTTTAAGACTTACTCATGATTCAGGTATTATTTGCAACATTTTATTGACAAAAATGTTTTATTTTAAAATTAAGCAACTAAATAGTATTTCTTGTATTCAAATTCATTTATCACTGACTATATTAACTGGACTCTTTTTATCATATAATACTTTCTTTCTAAGCTGGAAATTAATAATTTTATAGTTAAGATATCATAATTTTCATCATTGACATTATGACCTAAAATGTGTTACAAAATACTGAATTATGTAAATGCTAGTGAGGGAGATATAAAAAATTTTGACTTAAATTTCTGGATTCTTAAGGTTTCTAGCCTGAGAATCAATGTAGAATTTCTGATTTCTCTCTCCTTGACACTCTATATTTCTATTTAATGGAAGCTAATTACTTAAATTTAGCTCTGAAAAAAATTATTGCTGCTTGATATATTATCACTTATCTGCTTATTTGTCCTGTGGATCATAGGATATAACAGCATGTTTAAAACTTTTTAAATGAATTAAAAATGCAGTTTTTATCCATTTGTAAGTTAAATATGTAGTTAGCTCTTGCTCAAACTAAAAACTGGTAATGGGTTCAGCAGAAAGGAAGATGGGTTAGAAATGAGGCAGTTTTACCTCCGATCCTATACATTAAAAGTGAGATTTCTATAGGACCTTAAGTAAAATATTTCCTCTTTTAAGAAGAATTTTCAACAATTTAGTCACAATCTTTCTTATTAGAGACAACGCAGATGAATCCATATCCTCTATGCAAGGTTTTGGCCAAGCCGACTGTTTTTCTTGTTCTAAGAGGTGATGAGCCAGTGATTTGCCTGATCTTGTCATTTCTATCCTTTGGAAACGGTTCTTTCCAGCTATTGTTTCCAAGGTTTGTCTTCCTCACTCTTTGGTAAGTGAGCACATGGAGATTCAGGTACGCCAACCTCATTTTTGCTCACTTGTGAGAGTTTAGAATTTACAGACTATAATTGCCTTCTCATCATTGGCTGTCTCCACCATCAATTTGTCTATTTGATTACTTTAATCAAAACTTTCTGTAAATGGGCTCATTTTATTTAAAAAAATATTTTTTAATAAAAAATAGCTAAGTTGTACATGATTTCCTATACAAATAGCTTAGAAAACTGTAAGTTGTGCCAGATATATATACACTTTCAATTTATAAAATGATGATGATAACAATGATGGATCATGTTGGTGATGATGATATTGATAATGACTTATGTATACTTATGTATACCAGACATTGTTTAAAGTGTTTTATATGTGTTGTTTTATATGAATTATTTCTAATGGGAAGAATATGTTATAACAAACAAGTGGATCTAAGTCTTTTTTTTTTTTTTTTTTT
>PVKH010024694.1:0-13574 GCA_004027955.1 Chaetophractus vellerosus
TCTGCAGTGAAATGCATTAGCCTGTCAAAAATAGCAAAGCCCAGCTCTTAACACAACATGTACACTGGCATAAAAGAAGGCATTAAATTACGGAAGGTGGTAGAATGTGGAATGATGGCCCAAAGCTTCAAAAGAATACAGGAACTGAGTATTTCTAAGGAGAGAAAGCTTTGGAAAGAGCAATTGCACAATCTAACCAAGAAGAATCAGGCAGAAGAAGTAGTTTCCCTACGTCAAACAAGGAACTTTGAAAGGATGTGAATGAGGAAGGCTGACTTGGCCAGCAGCCTCCAGTAGGAGTGTAGAAAAGAGCCTCCAAATTCAGAGTGACTTCCCTAGTTTGGCTGTCTCCCCTGACCAATGATGAAACTCTGTTAAAATGGCTGTTGTCCAAGTCATAGGGTCCCATTTACTTTGGAGTTCTCTTAGGCTCTTATCACTGTCATCTCCAGGTTTTTCTTTCTGAGCTCTCTGACTTTTGGGCAGCAGCATTGGGTACTGATTTCTGCCCAAAAGATAATACCTCCCGCCATGACTTTCCTACTTCTGGGGTCCCTAAGGTGTGATTTCTGGAGCTGAGGCTCCTTTGAATTGTGTCTGCACCAGTGTTTGGTAAGCTCTCCTTGAGGTGTGATTCACCCTTGAGAAATGAATGCCTCAGAGAGTTCCAGGCAGTTCTGAATTCTGGGCTGCTGAATTTAGAAGTGGGCCAGAAAGTGTTTTTCCAGAAATCGTATTTCCTATAATGATAGAATCATATTTTCTGAAACAATAGGGACAGCAAAGAATTTTATTTTAAGTTAGGGTAGAATCACCTGACATTTATGAAGGATTTGTGGCATTAACTGTGTAGTAGAGACAAGAAATGCTATGATAACCCACATGGAGGTTATGGTGGTGAGGGAAGGTGAGCAAGATGGCTTCAGAGATGGAGAAAATGGAGGTGGGGATTTCGGAGAGAGTGGAGCTGACAAAGTCAAGAAAGTTCCAAGCATGTTTCTGGGCATTGAGCAGACAAGTTTTCCTGGAGCTGGGTCTTATGTTGAGGAGGAGGAGAAAGAAGTTTGGAAAAGGCTGAGCCCAGAGCTGAGAGGGTCTTGGATGCACAAATAAAGTTGAGGGAATTTCAGGACCAGGAAGGCTTTTTCCCCCTTACTTATTTTAGATCTGTAATGGGCACCAGCCTGTGCAACCTTATAGACATTTCTTAATGTACCTAATAGTACCAACTTTTTCTATTATATCAGACAAGCTAAATAGTAGTTTTTCTCTTCCCAATTTAATGAGCAGTTCTTAAACTTTGTTGCTCAAAATATTTGTCACCTTTGGGGATTTCTTATTCAGGAGAACTAATCTTGATAGGTATTTCTTTATTAGTAGAGTTTAAGAGTCTAATAAAAGATCTGTTTGGTAAGGAAGGCAACATTGTGAAAGAGTTCTCTTTCAAGATATGTTTTAATGTATCAAATAATGCAACCAGGAAAATTGTCTGAGTGTGTGGTTGTGCATGTCTATACATATGATTGTTTGGAAAAGAGAAGAAAGAAGATTCACAGATGGTTATATTAGCAAGCAAAGCCAAATATTTTGAAGTACAGAATTCTATATGGTATTTGAGGAATGTGGGTTTTAAGTACAGGTTTAAAGTTACATTGACTTAGGAAGGTTAATAATATGTTAATTAAAAGAGTTTATAAGTAATAAATGCTGGGATTAGTAAAATGCTCAGGATAATGTTAACATCAATATGTAACTAGGCTTAAGTCCTCTAATTGAAGTAGAAGTCTGATTTGCTCTATTGGTAAGCATTTCATCATTGTCTTTCTTTTTTATTTTGTAAAGACAGCGAAGCTGAAGAGTAAACAATAAAGAAATATTCTTAGAATCACATCATTCCTAGATCCCCAAAACAAACAGTTGAATCAGAAAACAAGATGTTCTTGATGGGGGCCATAAAATACTGATTCATTTGTAAAGCAAAACAATTTATTAGAGGTTAAGCCCAGTGTTTTTTTTTTTTTAAACATGATTTCAGTGTTACTTTCTCCCCTGACTTTCTTATCCTCTACCGGATTCTAGGAGAATAAAAATATTAACAGATAAGTGATCCCCAAATTTGAAATTGAAACGTGAGAAGGAAAAACCTAGGGAAAAAATTCTTTGGTTGTTTGGTTAGTGGCTTTCAAAAATCTACTCTCTGACCTTGAACATTCTATTTCCCCAATTAGGGTAGCATACATTTTTATTTTGCTCATCCTTTCCTGTTCATTGTAGTCCACTTGCTTCTAGATATGGATTTTTTGGTCACATCTTGAGTTTACAGATTTCAAATTGACTCCAAGTGAGAAAGCAAAACAAAGCTGATACACAGTGTGCACTAAAATGACTGTCCGCCTCTGAACAGCAGTGTTCTCAAGTAGCAGGTTGCTCTCACATTGTCTTCCTAGCACTTCCTCCCTCCCCTCCCAGAGTTAACTTCCCACAATCCCTCACTCTTCAAATGGAGGGTGACCTCTCCCCTTCATTCACTGGTTTTAGTCAAGAGCCGCTGGAAAATTTTACTTCCTATGGAAACATAGCGCCTTTTCCCTTTTTGGCTGTAGATCAGACATTTTTAAAAAACCTTCCAGGCCTTAGAAAGCAGAGTCCTTTATTTCACAGCGGAGAAAACTGAGACTCGAGATTAAAAGTGACTTGCCCACGGTTACCAGCCTGTCAGTGGCAAAGCCACTGGAACCAGGCCTTCTGAGTTCTGTCACAGAACTCCTTGCGGTGCCCCTCAGCTGCGGTGTGCTTAGTTCATCCTTCAAATCCATTGCAGATGGAATAATAGGGTCCCAGAATGATTTGCAGTTTCTGAAAATGAAAAAGCAGCTGCTGTGGTGACCTTCCCCTTCCCCACCCCACCCCCAGGCCCTCCCTCCTGTCCCCAGCCCCCTCGTGGCCCTGCCCTGCAGCTTTAATCAAGTGGTGGCCGCAGAATGGAAAGAGTGAATACCTTTTGTGTTCCTGGGCTGGGTTACTCAGAGTCCCCGAAATATCCCTTGTGCTTTTCTGTATCTGAACCTTTGTTCAGATTACTCCCTTCCCTTTGAAAGCCCTTCCCCCTCTTCTTTATAAGATCTTTCCCATCTGCCAAGCCCTGCTCTCATCCCACACCCACCGCGAAGCGTCTTCTAACCAGTCCCTCTTCTAAACACCTTATTTAGCTGAACCCCTTCGTTGTACCCTCTTATTACCCTTCGTATTTGGAGTTATTTTTTTCATTGATGTTGGAGTGAGACAGGACTGGGTTTAGAGCTAGTCTTGTTACTTCCCTGCTGTGTGCATCGCTTAATCTGTTCGGAAGAGCCTTGGTTTCCTTAAATGCCAAATTTGTATAATAAACATAAAGTACCTTTCAGGAGACCTTTAGGTGTTCGATAAAAACTAATCAATAAATTGAACTAAGATATCGATGTGAGAAGAAATGGTCTGGGTGGGGTGGGGGACCATTTAGAACTCTCTCAAAAATTATTACGTTGTAATTTCTGACGTCCAGAATAGTACCCGGCTTATAGGAAGCATTCAAAAAACATTGTTTATTATAGATGTTGGTGATGATGACAATGATGACAAATGATGATTCATGATCTTTTGAGGAAAAAGAAAAGTGGGACTGTGACAGGAGTTTCTTGTAGAAAACAGCGACTCATACCCTTATTCCAGGTCAGCTCTTGGCTGCTCTGCAAAGGCAGGGGATTTCTTTCTTACTGACTTGGCTGTTTTAGGTTGTCTGAATATGAAATTGGAAAGCAAAGATGTGCCTCTGGGGCCTTCTTGAGATCAGTTTTGCTCATGGAGGTCGAGTTGAATCTGTGAACTTTGAAGGCATTACTGACTTTGGGGCGGGGGGCTCCTTAAAACCTAATTGCACAGTGAGTCATCAGATGTGGGAGCCAAGGAAGTTTGGGATTTGTGTTTGTTTTTTATTTGTCCTACAAATGGTCATTCTGGCTGCAGGAAACTTGGTGCAGTGCCTATGACCTCATGTAATAACTGGAAGCTTTACAGGAGCCGGGAGGTTGAATATGCTCTCTTTCATCTCAATTTTCGAATTCCAGTTCCAGCATTAATGGTTATTGCAGAAGCTTAGTAAATATGGGTTATATAAGAGAGAAGATGTTTATTGAAAAGTATGTGTTTCCTTCCTATGTTTTTATTTTTTGACACTCTTCCCTGATTTCAATCTGATGTGTATCTGGAGCAGAGCAAAGGAAGAAAATGAGTGTTTTTAATTGTAAAGAAGAGGCAGTCTTGAAATGAAATGGGTGCAGTAAGTAGATTAGATTTTAGGGACATCAGATTAATTTTGGGTGAAGCTCGGCTTTCTAAATGATTTGCTTTCAGATGTTCACCTTTGGGCCACATACGAACTGCAAATTTTATGAGACTTCAGGTACCTTCTGAACTTTAAAGCTATGTAGAATGATAACATTTGAGTGTTATCTACTAGGGGGCTTCCAGATAATCTAATGCAGACCCTTACTTTATCAGACAGGGAAGTCAAAATCAGGTGGCAGCAGTACTTGATGCCAGCTTCTCAGGCAGCACCTCCCCTAGGCTCTCACACTACCTCAGCCGTGGCCACCAAAGGGTGCTGATGCACCCCCTGGGTGCTGCCTGGGCACATCAGCTCTTTATGGAATGGCTCCTTGGTGCTCTGTTTTAGACACTGAGGAACGTAGAAAACAGCTACGGATGATTTCTGTTCTCAGGTTTGGGAGGCAAGAAGTATTATTATAAAAATAACTAGAGAATGACCCAAGACTCTGCTATCTAGTACCAAATTGTGCAGTATACACACAGTATGTGCAGTAGGCTAAAGAAAGGAAATATTGTTGTGGACTCTGGTGGTTGGGGAACATTACGTGTTGGAAGGGGGACTTGAGTTGGGTCTTGAGGATTGAGGAGGCTGAAGGAGGAAAGACACAATTCTTTCTTAACTATCTCTAGTCTATTCTAAGACTAGTCTAGATTTAGAAGAGAGTTGAAAATTATTTTTGCTTATTTTAAATGCACCTGTATCTTTAAGTTTTATTTTGACAAAACATCTTGTAAAATGGGAAAAATCACTCAATATTGCTTGGTAAACACTGTTTATCATGAAGCTGTTTTGGTTAGTTTACTAATGTTGTGGAACCCAGCATTTAAAATAATGCAGCTGCACATCTTACTATAGGAGCATAGGTTTCTAATGCCTAACTAGTTATTAGTATGTCAAGGATGGGGTGGAGAAGAGGAAGATGCCAAAATCTCCAGCTTAAAGGTCACAATCAGCAGCAACCCTGACAGAACTTCTCTGAACCGAGTTTAGGATTCACTCTAAAGAAAGATTTTCCCTAACGGCACATATGTGCTTGTGTGTTGTCCCCAAGTTGAAATTAAAAAGTTATCTAGGCATGACCGAAAAGCCCATTAGGTTGTATAACAGTGTCCCAGGAGGAGAGGTGGTGGCCCTGTGGCTTGAGTCATTTAACATTATATGGGGCTGTGTGCTTAGGACTCCACCATAAGGAACAAGTGCTGATCTGGCTCAGATTAGGGACAGAATCACCAATGGCTCTGTTACGGCTTTGACCACAGTGGGAGGAGGAGGGAGGTTTTCCTTTGTCATTCACATTTTTTAACCAGAAATAAACATGGCCCTGTGTTCCCCTTATGCCTGGTAAGGACACATGCGGTGCTCCCGGGTATGTTGAGAGCAGAGGTCCTTTCCACACGTGCACAGAACATGGTGATCGTTTTTCTTTTCCATAGCAATACTGATCAGATACTCTATTTATGGTTAGAATATTTATGTAAAATAGCTCTGGCACACTAAATCATTAGTTACTGTTTCAGTGCTAACAGCCAGCCTTGCCATCCTAGAACGTGAAGCAATTCCTTCTAAGTCATATTTAGTTTTATGGTGAAATAAAAGCCTGCTTGATAAAACTGTGTTGTGAACCATGAGAGCTGATTATACAAAACATTTTTATGTGCTTTTTTTTTTTTCATTTTGAAACACAACCACTTTTAACAATCAGGAATATTTTCTTCCATGGTTTCTCCCCCATACATACTTTTCAAACATTTCGCTTCATTTTAATCATATTGAATGTAGAAGCTTATGTATTTTAAATACCTTTTGTTGGTTTTTCTTATTACAAAAGTAATAGGTGCTCAATTTAGAAAATACTTGCAAGTGAAATAAAACAATATAAGCCACCTGTTATCCCACCCTAAAATCGAGGGCCTTTATTAACATTTTTGGTGTATACCTTTTCAGGTTTTTTTCTATGCCTATATTTACTTTTTAAAATTTGACATTCTATGATAAAGAGTTTTCTGTTATCTCATCTTCTGTAGCTATCATTTTAAATTCATATACTGGTTTTTTTGCTTTATTATATATTTAAACAGCCTTGTGGATTCATTGTATGCCCCTATTGTTGTTGTTTTTTTTCTCTCTGTCTTATTCAGTATTGCCCTCAGAGCTGAAGATCAAGTCCCACCCCAAAGAGGGTTGGGTCCTTTTCAATGCACTCTCTAGTGTTTCATCCAGTGCTGTAAAGTAATTGGCCTCTCTCCCTCCCCAGCATATCTTAATGAACTCATTTTTTTTTCTCCTGTGGCTCTGTACATTTATTCTTTAGCTTTGTCCTGTTACTACTAATTATGCTTTCCAAATAACCCTAAAAATTCCAAGCCATCCTTTGTGTACATACTTAGGCAATATGCTGCTTTGTTCCAATCATTCCTTAAAAGGTGCAAAAAGGCTTATTATTATTATTATTTTTTAAGCCTTTGTAGTCTTGGTCTTTCTTTTGGCAGCATTTGCAAGTGACAGGTCCTTTCTCTCAGAGTGATTCCCACTCTCTGTAATTTCTCCCATCAGATGCAGAGCTGAGAAATGAGACATTTGCATTATTGTGTGTATGGATGAATTTCTGCCCCCCAGAATTCTATTCAACTTATTTGGAAAATTGTGTTATAAAGAAGTGTAAAATGCTTTGGGGACTCTGCAGAAATATCCCTGGCCCTCCGTTCAATATGTAACAGAGAAGCACACAGTTTTACAGAAAAGGATGACTATGGTATCAAAATGTACTGCGTGATTCTCTGTTTTCTTCATCCACATCCTTACACCCTAAGGATGTACTCGGGGGATGCAAAGCTCTCTGGGTTTAATGAAATCCGGTGCTGACCCAGGTTGCTAGGGATTTGGTGGCTGTCCTGCTGCACTGAGGCTGGTGCTGTCTCGGTAATGAGAGGTGGATGCAAGGCAGTCCGTTTGTCAAGGGCAGGCGCCTCTCTTGGCGTTGGTCCCTCTGCGTGACTGGTTTGGGTCTCATGTATGTTCCTGGGCTCAGTCACACTCATGGTTGTAATTGGCTCTGGATGAGTTGGAGACAGCACCAAGCTGTGCAAAAATCTATTTTTCGCATTGTCTTAACAGAGTTTTTGCACGCCTCGGTGTAGCCGTTCCTTGTTTTACCTTTTTTGACAAACGATGTACCATTTGGATATTTTTAAATAGTGTGGCAAACAAGCTTTATGTGTTTGGTTATTTTGTGATTGAGCATTTAAATTTAGGGGGACTGTGATGAATGTGTTCTTTTCTTTTTAAAAACTGAATTACTCAGGTTTCTCCTGGGTAGGGAAGGCTGGGGGAGACAGTCTCCTTGCAAATATAGTGGTTGGTAGTCAAACTAAGTTTGACATGGACCTTGGAGCCATCACCTCCAAGGTCATTGTACAGACAATGACAGCTAACACGGCATGTTCAGCTGGGCCTCTTAGGGGTGATGCCATGGGAGGAGGACTAGGCCAGTTGACCTGGCTTCCTCCTGCTAGCTACATAACCTTTTCTGGGCCCCAGTATCCTTACCTCCAAGTAAGAGAGCTCAGCAAGGTAATCCTGGTGAGCTGACCTAAAACAAGTGCTAGCATTTATTGAGTATTTTATATGTACCAAGCACTGTTTTAAGTGTGTCACATGCACTAACTTTTAGAGTCCTCCCAACAACTCTTTGAAGTAGTTCTATTATTATCCCCATTTCACATATCACAAAAGCGTGGCACAGAGAGATTAAGCAATTTGTCCAAAGTTGCACAGCTAGAAAGTGGTGGAATTGGGCTTCACACCCGGGCTCTGTCATCCTGGAGTCCTTGCCCTCAACCTCTACCTTACACTGCCACATGGTGCAGACCTTGGATCTATCTCAGGCCTAACTTTTCTCTACCACTAATGGATTTCATTTTCTGCTATGGGATTTTTTTCGACATTGATGGTTCTGGAATACTTGCTTTCTAAGAATAGAGGCTCATTATAATCATTCATGACTATTATTGTGGAGATCATTTGCAAAATCCCACCATCATCCCATCATCCCATTACTGTATCGCATCTTTCTCATTAGGAAATTGAAATGAGTGAAATAATTTTTCTCCACACCTTAGAGAACCAATATTAGCTTTATCTAGCTAAAAAGCTAAAAAGCAGATGCATTGAGATGAGCAGACCTCTTCAGAAAGACATGACGTCCATGTTCCAGAAACCGGCAACCTGAAAATGCAAAGGAAGGTGGTTCAAACAAAGTGACTCCCTCTTTTGCTATCTGGAGTTGTTTTTTAATTTAATTCACATAAATACTGGCTTTTTCTTTACTGATAAAAGAGGATAAATTGGGATAAGAAACTACTGGTGTGAGTGATGCAGGCTTCTTTTTCACCAAATAGTGCGCCGAGTACAGCCATAGTGAGCTCCCCCGCAGTGCTGTGACAGGTCCACGCCCAGTGTTTGGAATGGACGCATCACCAAGTGCGATGTGTGCCATGGGCTCTCCCTCCCTTCTGGGTCTGCATCCCTGTGCAGAGCATGGACCCAGAGTGAGGAGCCTTTTGAAAGGAATTATGTGGATTCCTGCTTGAAGCGCAACGTAGTATCTATGATCAAAAGATACATTTAGTTAAGTCTGTCTTTCTTCTTTTTTCATCATCAATTATTGAGTCATGTTCATTGTTACACAAAATCATAATTTTCTGTATAAGCTCAAAGTCATCAAGTTAAATGCTCTGGTTCATTTTTATTAAAATAGTGGGATACCAGATCATAAATAGAATAATTTTTAATTAGAGTAAATCTGGATCTTAAATAAAAGAGTTTTTAAGTGAAGGGGGCTGGAAGATACTGGATCTTTTTGTGTGGCCAAGTGAAAATATATCTACCAAGAGTCTCTTCTGTGCTAACAACAAAGGCTACCTAGGAAATCCCTCGGGACCCTGCTCAAGAGGCACTGTATTTGTAAAGTTGAAGGATATTATGATTTTTCTGAATTTCCACCTTTGTTAGTTAATATCCTTGATAGACCTGTGTGTCATACAAATTTTCATGTCAGAGTATTTATAATCTTAAGAGGGGAATTTTTGTTCCAGGTGTTGATTATGCCTTTTTTGCTTGCTTCCAGGATTATAAATTAGGAAAAATTCAAAACATAATTGGACTAGTCGCTGGGTTTCTTTTGGAGCATGCTCACAGTTTATTTAGCATTATCAATTATTTTTCTCAAATAAAACGCCCTCCATAGATGATCACAGCTCCATATTTTCAACTCATTTAACAGAATATTACTTACAGAATATTTATCTTGGCAATGGCAGTTTTTGTCACTTACTGATATGAGTTTTCTATTATATCCTACATGTGCCCTCCATAGAAGTTTGATAATAAATGTAGGGCAATAAAAGCAGAGGAAGTGCTTTGGTCTGATAGCAATTCCTACGTAATGGGAACTAATGTTGTAAACTTCAAATTACATTTTAAATAAATGTTTATGCCCAACCCATCCATTAGATCATTGCCTAAAGGGTCAGTAGGATCATGCCTTCATTTGTCATTGTGGGGACTGTGATTGCTTTTTTTAGGTATAGATGATACTTTTAGAATGAAGAATGTAGCCTCACGCTGAGACTGCAAGCAATAGTTTTGTAATCTCGGGAGGGGAAAAGCATACAAGCAGTAGCAGCTCTAATGAGCTCAAGGCTGATATCTTTGCTTAGAGGTCTAGATCTGCATAAGGCATCGCTGAAATATTTTCACAGAATCATAAACCTAGAAGGGATTTTAAAAAAACATTAAATTTGTCTCCTTGACCCTAGCTAGACCATTACTCAGTGTAGCTGTATTCTACAATTTTTCCCTGTTCTTTTGAAAAGAAGTTTGTTTTTCCTGAGAAACTTTTAATTTTTTGGTCATAGTCCAGAGAATGGGTAGAACATAGATTTTCTATTATTAATTTACGAACTGTATTCAACCTAAAGGACTAATTAAAAGGGCTATATGGTGATGTCCCTAAGAGATTCGATACGCAAAGAAGAGAGCATTGGATAGTCTCTTTGCCTCTCTCCTGACATCTGGGGCTTCCAGTGAGTGTACCAGAAAACGGTGACATGGGAGTAGGGGTGGAGAAGGAGCTGCGGGCTCCAAATGTGAGGGAGCTGATAGCTCAGTGTCCCAGGAAGGAGGGTACACAGATGGTCCCACAGCGGTGGAGGGACTCCACTTAGTACATGGGAGAACAAGACGTGAGTGAACGATGCCATCAGTTAAATTCCCTGACTGCCTTTTCTTTTTATTAGCAGTGGAACGCATGTGTCTACATTCCTGATATGCTCATCAGACTGGAGTATTTCAAACAAAATAACTTTTGAGTCATCTCCATTTTTGTCACAAACACATATAGGCTTATTTGTATTTATCGTCAAAGGAAATATTAAAGAAGTTGGGGCTTGCTGCCTTAGTTCCAATGAACATGTACTTGGTAGTTCTCAGCTAAACCCATTATTCCGAAACCAGCTATAACTTTTGTCATCGTTATGTTGTCAGTATTTATATTTGTATAGTACTCATGCAACAACCTCATAACATGGATATAGCATATTATATTATAGTATATTATTTATTCCTATGATTAGGAAGACAAGCCACGGGCAGTGGCAGAGGCAAAAACAGACCCCCAGGCTGCCTATTCCCGCACCTTTGTTGTGGTGTGATGGTGGAGCTCAGATTCCAAATGGAAGCTTTCTCACCAAACAAAATGTTTTGTGGGGTCCTGAGATGCACTTTGAAGGATTGGAGTCTTTAGTTGGCTCCATGAAAAGAGTCACGAGACGACACTGATTTAGCAACAGCTTGGTTATAATGGTTATAAATGAACAAATACTTTGGACATATTCAAAGCTCATCAGTATCGTTTTCTCTTCAGACATTCCTCTGCACACACCATTGACAATATTATTTCCAGTCAGATGACCTAGCTTTCCACATCTCATTTCCAAAAAAGTAAGCTTACCATAAAAGCATCCCTCAACCAAAGCAGTTAAAAATGAAGAGGTTAATAAGAGAACATCACCAGTAATGTAACCTGGGATGATGTGGAAAGAGCCATTTTTCACTCCCCCCTCTCCTGTATTGGAGCTCCATCCATCCCGAATTTCTTTTAGGTCTTCCAGGCCCCACACTTTCTCTCAGCTCTAAATCTTGTATATGCCATTCCTTCTATCAGTACAATTCCTTCACCTGGCTACCCTCCTTTAGACTTTAGTTCAGATGTCTCTTCCTGACCGAGGCTTCTGAGACATTAGTTCCAGTGATACTCCTCTCTTTTTCGGCTCCACAGCAACCCCGCACTTCCTTCCCAGTCAACACGTAACACATTTTATTATCATCATTTCTTGTTGTCATAATGCCCAACTCCCTGCTGGACTGTGAGCCCTGGAAAGTCTGGGTCACTGTTAGTCTTATTCAACACAGTATTCTGGCATTTAGCATGGTGTTTGACACATAGTAGGTGCTGGATAAATAGATGTTGACTAAATCAATGCTGTCCAGGCTGCTATGACAAACAACACACAATGGCTTGGCTTAAAGGACAGGAATTTATTGTCTCACGGCTTAGGAGGCTAGAAGTCCAGAAACAAGGTCTCAATAGTCCGTGCTTTCTCCCAGAGTCCATAACGGTCTGGTGCTGGCTGGCTGCAACCTTGGGGCTCCTTGGCCTGCATTTCTGCCTCTGTCACATGGCAACCTGTCTCCTTGGTCTCCTCTTGTGGCTTTCTCTGACTCCTGGTTGCTTCTGACTTCTGGCTTCTTCTGACCAACTGCACCTGAGTTTCCTTTGTTTATAAGGACTCCAGTTATATAGAAACCTGATTAAGGCTCATCCTGATTCAATTTGGCCTCATCTAAAAAGGATCTTCAAAAATCTTATTCCCAAATGAGTCCCCACCTTAACTCTAGTGATAACATCCTCAAAGGTGCTACGCAGGTTAAGACCTTGAACATCTTTTGTGTTTGTGTGTGTGGGGTATGATTTAATCTCCAACAATCAATACAAATAATTATAATAGCTAATAATAACTTAGTATGTGCCAGGCACAGTTCTGAATTCTCATTCTAAGAATATCACCTTATTTAATCCTCACAATAACTCTGTGAAGTTGATATTATGATGACCACTTCACAGATGATGAAACTGAGATGCAGAGAGGTTAGGTAGTTTGCCCAAAGTCACACAGCCAGTAAGTGCTGAAGGCAGGATTCAAAATTAGGCATTCTGACTTCAGCTGCTATGAATGAATGAAAGAGTTTCTGGCAGACAAGAAAAAGAAGGAAATTAAATATATTTTATGGTTTTTATATAAGTTCCTCTGGAGAAATAAACTTTTTCTGGGTTCTAGTTTCTAGGAGGAATCTATCCTGGATACATCACCAATAACTTAGTTGTCTGTGACTTCAGGTTCAGTTTTGTAGAAGTGCAAAGAATCTCTTAGCTGATCCCCCCCAACAGCCTTCAGTAAAAGCCCAGAACACAGTCTTAACTTGTAACTCAAGGGGAAACACGGCTCTCTGGAGCCTAACTAGTGTATTTAGGTATGTTGCCTGCTGTTTATCAGCTTAAATCAGGATTAGAGTTTATGAAACTTGTGGAAGTAGGGACTTAGCATGTTTCTGAGTTTGTCTCTCATATACAGTTGCTATATGAAGAGGCTTCAGAGCCCAGCAATCCCTATCAGCCCAAACTCCTCGCCTCCTCTACCAACCTGGTCCTGCTATAGAGAAACCCTGACTTCATCACCTCTCAGTTATTGGTTGTCTTAGTCATCGTTTATATAGATAGAAACTTGATAGCAGTCAGTACAAAATTAAGTGCCCCACCTTAGCCAGATGGCACACAATTTTACTTCTATCAAAAAGCATGCGATGAAAGAGTCCTTAAATCACTAAGGGAGATTGCCATTGGGCAGTGAGTCTTTTTTACTTTTGAAAGACATTTTTCCTCCTGCAACTTTTCTTGCTCTCTACAGGTGAAGGACAATCACCCAAATGTTTTTCTAACCCTTTTGATTGTCCAACTCTTATGTCCCCAGCACATCTTTGGGGAGCTTCCTTTCCATAATCAAAGCATCCCATTTTAAATCTTCATTGCAGTTGGGTCTAAGATGAGGGACAAATTTTTCTTGAATCTTTCTCAGCTTTTTCTTTTCTTTTT
>PVKH010024695.1:0-13586 GCA_004027955.1 Chaetophractus vellerosus
CAACAAAATCTGGAAGAGAAAGGAGAGATCACCATATGCTGCCATGTACTATGCTATGTGGCAGAGGACCAAAGGATTGCCAGCAGTTGGTAGTTGGGAAGAAAGCATCACCTTGATGATACCTTGATCTGGACATTCTCATGGCCTCAAAACTGTAGGCTTGTAAGCTAATAAATTCCCATTGTTAAAAGCCAACTCATTTTATGGTATCTACTTCCAGGAGCCTAGCAAACTAAAACATTAGGAAAGAATCAATAATTGTTAATTAATAAGAACCAGTCATCATTATTATTTTTTAAAGATTTATTTATTTTCATTTTTGTCCATTGGATTTTAATCCCCCTCTCCCTGCCCCGTTTTTGCTGTAATTTTTGTGTGTGGGTCCATTCACTGGGCAATTCTCTGTATCTGTTTCCTGCCCTTTTTTCTCATCCTTCTCCTCCTGTCTTCACCAGGTTTCAATCCTGGGAACTTCTGATGTGGGAGAGAGGTGTTCTGTCACCTGTGCCACCTTAGTTCCTGTTTTTTGAGTGTGTCTCATCTTGGCTCTCCCTTGTGTCATTCTCCTGTTACATCATCATCTTGCTGCATGGCTTGGTGGGGTCTGGAATGCCTGCCGGCAGGACCTGGCGGTGCACCCATGCATGGGGACTGGCGGCCCATGCACCTTCTATATTTTTCTTTATTTTACCAGGAGGTCCCAGGGATCGAACCCAGGTCCCTCACTATGGGAGACGGATGCCCTACCATTGGAACCACATCCGCCCCCCTCCCAATCATTATTAATTAAAAAATGTATAGGATTATAACTCCAGTGATGGCTGAGTAGTTTCTATTGAACCAAACCCTCGCAGATAACAATTATAGATTGCATTGTTTGTGTTTGTTTGTTTATCTTTAGCCAACTTAAGTCTAAAAGAAGTAAATTGAGATTTCACCTTATGCCCACTATACAGTAGACAGAGTTTATAGTGTGAGTTCAGTAATCTTAAATGCCTCTTAAAAAAATTTAAAACTTTTACAAGGAATTTAACAGAATCTAAAATCTCTAAAATCTCTTACTCACAATGTCCAGGATACAATCCAAAATTAATTGGCAGATAAAGAAATAGGTAAAGACTACCCATGCTCCAAAGAAAAGCTGTCAGTGGATATGGGTCCAAAATGATCAAGATATTGGAAGGAATTGAAAAGAATTTTAAAGAAACTCTTAAAAGTATGTTCAAGAATGTAAGGAAAATATGCTTGCAATGGAAAAAGAAGATAGAGATAGGAAATCTCAGAAGAGATATAGAAACAAGATAAAAAACCCAAATGGAAATTCTAGGGCCGAAAATTACACTATCTGAAAGGAAAATTCACTGAATGGGCTGATCCACAGACTGGAGATGAGAGAGGAAAGATTCAGTAAACTTGAAGATAGAATAATAGATATTATTCAATTGAAAATTTTTTAAATGTAGAAAAAATTGAAGAGTCACAGGGATCTATGTGTGGTGCAAGATAAAAGCTTTAGCATATGTAAAAATGGACTCCCGAAAGGAGAGCAGAGTAAGAACTGAGGAACATAAAAATATTTGCTGAAAATTTCCCACATTTGGTGAAAAATGTAACTTTACACATTTAAAATACTCAAGGAGTCCCAAGGACCATGGGATGAATAAATGAAGAAACTATGCTTAAAATATCATAGTCAGCTCTCTCTGACTAGAGGGGCCTGCACCAAATCTTGATGTGTATTTCCATCTTTCTCTCCCATTTCTCAGCAAGCTCTGTTCTTGCCCCCATTTCCCAAATATATTCTTTTAAAAAACAAACTAACAAACAACAACAACAACAAAAACACCATAGTCAAGTTGCTGAAAACCAAAGAAATAGGGAATATTTTGACATCCAAACAAAATCAACACATTATATACATGGGAACAAAAATTCAAAATACTGTTGATTTCTAATTAGAAACTATGGAGGACAGAAGACAGTGGAATATCTTTAAAGTGAAGAATTTTATATTTTTCAAAAATGTCCTTTGAGAGTAAAGGCAGCTTTATTTTAATAGCCTCAAATAGAAACAACCTAAATGCCTGTTAACAGGTAAATAGATCAAATTATGGTATATTCATGCAATGGAATACAATGCAGCAATACAAAGGACTATTGATACATGCAACATGGATGAATCTTTATGCTGAGTGAAAGAGCTAGGATAAAGAGTATTTGTTATATCACTGAATTTATATAAAACACTATAAAATTAAAATTAGTTTATAGTGGCAGAAAACATCATTGGTTGCATGACAAAGAAGGGGTGAGGAGGAGCAGGAGGAAAGAATTAAAGAGACACACAGAAACTGTTGGGAGTGTTTGAAACATTCATCATCTTGATTGTAGTAATGGTTTCACAGCTGTATATGTGTTAAAAGTTATCAATTTATAAAATTTAAATATGTGCAGTTTCTTGTATGTCAGTTATACCTTAATAAAGCTGTTAACAAAGAGAACGGGGGCTGAATAAATTTTTAAAGAACATAATCTAAGTTTTAGTACTATCAGCACACACTTGTTGAAGGAAATCCTAAAGATATTCATGTCAAGAATAAGAAAGCTTATCCAAGAGAAAAACCTTGAAATGCAAGAAGTAATGAAAAGTAAAAGAAGAGGTAAACATGTGGATAAATGTCAGTGTAAACTGACTCTCAAGTAATTATAAAATTAATGAGAATTAAGGATGTCTTCAACATGGCAATGTAAGACATCCCCTGATAAAAACCTCCCCAGAGATTCATCAAATAAAAGGCAATTCTCAATTGCTTAGAACCCTGGAAGATGGTAGGGACTGGAGAAGGACTCCACAAACACCGAATCAAAGAAAGAGAAAACTACCAGGTAGGAAACTTTGACCCTGGACTCGCCAGTCCATGCTCTGTCCCTCACTGGGTCTCACGCAGCCTGAGCAGTGTGAGGCAGCGGCTCAGAACTCTCCCACATCCCACCAGGGACAGCAGCGATAGGACCTCATGCATATCCAGGTACAGGGACTCAAGTCTACAGAGGTCCAGGGTAGAATACAAGCCACTGAGGAGTACTGCATACTAAAGGGATCCCAGGGTGGAAGGGGGAGAGGGAGAGACCTTGGGAAAATGCAGCTGGAAAGTGCTTTCCAGTTTCTATTGACTGGACCACCTAAATGCAAAACGGACTATCTGGAATGACCCACCTTTCTGCATTGACCCCACCTGGCTCTCCAGGGCAGGATATCCTAATGGGGAAAGAGGGGTTATGTTTAACCTGAATTGCTATAAGAGAGGAGGGTCCCAGAACTGAATACTAAGGATAATGTGGCACTGAGTGAGGGTGAGAATTTAAACAAATCTTAGGAGCTGGGGAGAAAACTGCACAAACACAAGCAGAAAAGATGAAGTTTCTCAGAGAATGAAGACAGGAAAGGAAATTTGCTCCTGGAGGTGAAACAATTACATAAAAAGTACAATATTAAAAATTGTACTGCATATCCAGGGCAAGAATCAGATGAAGAAGAGCTGAGAAAATTGGATAAGGTAAACACAAGCTATTCTAAATGTCTAGAATAAGGTGAACCAAGAATCAAAAAGAGCCTTAAGACAAAGCCAATCAACAATAAAATTCTAGACAAGAGGGAGAGACTGATCTTCAGAGTTAATTCATCAAAATAATCACATGGCTAGCCATCAGCAAAAAGTTACAAGCCATAGTAATTGAGGAAGATATGGCTCAATCAAGTAAAAAAACTAAAACTTCAGAGGAGACACAGAATTTGGAAGAACTAATCAAATATGTCCAAAAAAATCTCCTAAATCCATTCAAGGAGATGAAAAATATGCATAGAGAGATAAAGGATATTAAGAAGAAAATATGTGAGCATAAAGATTTTGAAAGTATAAAAAGAAACATAGCAAAAATTATTGGAATGAAAGACACAATAGATATTAAAATATATGAAATATATAACAGTAGATTTGAACATACAGAAGAAAGAGTCATCAAACTAGAAGATAGGGTAATTAAAATAGTACAGTCAGAAGAACAGATAGATAAAAGAATAGAAAAAAATTGAGCAATGTCTCAGGGACTTGAGGGACAGCAGTAAGTACACAAGCATATGTGTCCTGGGTGTCCCAGAAGGAGAAAAGAAGGGAAAAGGGGCAGAAAGAATTTTTGAGGAAATAATGCCCAAAAACTTCTCAATTCTTATGAAAGACATAAATATACAGGTCCAAGAAGCGCAACATACTCCAAATAGAATAAATGCTAATAGACCTACTCAGAGACACATACTAATCCGAATGTCAAATGCCAAAGATAAAGAGAAATATGAAAGCAGTGAGAGGAAAGTGATTCATCATGTATGTGACAGTTTGAGATTATTTTTGTGACTCACAAAAAAGAGAAAAATTATGTTTGTAAACTATTCTTCTGGATGTGATACCCTTTAATTGTATTAAATTCAGCTAAGGGGCCCTTGATCAAATTATCTGTTAAGATTAGGGCTTTGATTCGACCACGTCAGTAAGATGTGATTCAGATTGAGCCCCTGCCCATTGGTGGGCCAATATAAATGGACACTCACTCAAGAAGACACACAGGAAGAGAGAAACCTCTCTCATTTTTGATCCTGGGGCCCTGGGGAGATGTGAGCCATTCTCAATATGATAGTTTGCAGCTGACCTTGGGAAGAGAACAGAACAGCTGAGAAGACCCAGAAGAAATGAGCCCTATACCAGGAGAGAGGGAAGCCCTGAGAGACAAGCCCTTTGCCAGCCTGCAGTTGAAAGAGTGGAAGCCCAGAGGCGAAGGTTGAACCCTCGCAGAGATCAGCGACCATTATATTAGTCAGCCAAAGGGGTGCTGATGCAATTTACCAGAAATCTGTTGGCATTTATAAAAGGGTATTTATTTGGGGTAGAAGCTTACAGTTACAAGACCATAAAGTATAAGTTTCTTCCCTCACCAAAGTCCATGGCATGTGTTGGGCCAAGATGGCTGCCAACGTCTGTGAGGGTTCAGGCTTCTTGAGTTCCTCTCTTCCTGGGGCTCCATTTCTCTCCAGGCTCAGCTCCTCTGTTTCCTCCAAAAGGTCAGCTGTAGACTATGAGGTTCTCTAGGCTTTGCCTCTCTCCACGAGGCCAGCTGTGAACTGTCAGGTGAACAGCTTGTCTCTTTTCCCAGAGCCTTCTCTCCTTCCTCACAACAAGCTCCTCTGTGTGTTTATTTCTCTGGGCTCCAGCATTAAACTCCGCATCAGAACTCCAACATCAAAAACTCCAACTCTGTCCTTTGCTATGTCTTTTATCTTTAAGACCTCACCCACCAAGGGGCAGGGCTCAACACCCTACTGACAGTGGCCCAATCAAAGCCCTAATTAAAACTTAATCATGCCCAGATGAACAGACCATTTTACAAGCATAATCCAATATCTATTTTTGGAATTCATAACTATATCAAACTGCCAAACTGCTACAACCATCTTGCTTCAGTGCATGGCAACTGACTTTGGTGAGAAAGCAACCTTGAGTTGGACTCTTTATGACCTTGTAACTGTAAGGTTTTATACCCAAATAAATACCCTTTATAAGGCCAACAGATTTCTGGTACTTTGCATCAGCACCCCTTTGGCAGACTAATACAACATACAAGGGATTCTCAATAAGACTAAGTGCCAATTTCTCATCAGAAAACATGGAGGTGAGAAAGCAGTGGTATTATGTCTTTAAGGTACTTAAACCCAATAGTACTGTATCCTTAATCTATAACTCTATTCTTTAATTCATATAAGAACCATAATATAATTGAACAAGAAAAAGGCATAGTTCCTCATAATGGACATGCAAAATGTAAAGTGGTAAAGTGGGACAAAAACAACATAAAGAGGGGAAACAGAGTTATTTGTTGGCAGAGAACATGTAGGCTATTTGAGTTAAGTTGGTTCTTTTCAAATTAGTAGATTATAGATGTAGGTCGTGTAATATAACCCCCCCCCCCCAGGGTAAGCACAAAGAAAGTATTTAAAAAATATACAGAAACAGAAATGAGGAAGGGATCAGTCAGATACATCACAAAAGATCAAGCATACAGAAAAGGAGGTTGCGGTAATGGAAAAGAAACACACACACAAAAGATATGACATTTAAACACCAAAGGACTGATAAGGGAAGTACAGGGCCCCAACCCTCCCCCACCCTCCCCAGGAATTTACAGCTTTAGAAAAACAAACAGTCTCACTCTCCCTTTCTCCTCCTCCGCTTTTCTCCAGGCCATCTTTAGCAAGATAAGCCTCTTTGAACTAAGGCTTGCAGACCTAAACAAAGAATAACTCCTTTTCTTATGACCCTGAGCTAGGCCAGCAAATAGTTTAACTGCCTGCCCAGCTCACCTTATGAATTTTTATCTCTTTCACTTCGCAACCCGCTCGCCAATGAAGAGAAACTTATATAAGCCCACGAAAACTGTTGTTAGGGGCCCAGAAACTGGAAACTGCTTTGTTTTCTGGGCCTGTATGTAATAAAATTATGTTCCTCCTCTCCTCTGTATGCAGTTTGAGTTTTTTGGGATCAGATTTCTGCAACAGGACAAAATGACAGAAATAAGTACTCCCATTATAGTAATAACACTAAATGCTAATGGGTTTAATTCCCAAAACAAAAGAAACAGAAGCAGAATGGATAAAAAAGCAGGATTCAACTATATATTGTCTACAAGAGACTCACCTTAGACCCAGAGGCACAAATAGGTTGAAAATGAAAGCTTGGAAAAATATATTAAATGCAAATAGTAACCAAACAAGAACTGGCATAGCTATTCTAATATGTGACAAAATAGATTTTAAGTCAAAACCTGCTATAAGAGACAAAGAAGGACACTATATATTAATGAAAGGGGCAATGCACCAAGAAGAAATAAGAATCATAAATACTTATGCACCTGACCAGGGTGCCCCAAAATACATGCGGCAAATGTGTAAAACTGAAGGAAGAAATAGACGTCTCTACAGTAATAGCTGGATATTTCAATACACCACTCTAATCAATAGAAAGAACATCAGACAGAAGATCAAAAGGAAGCAGAGAACTTGAATATTATAAGTGAACTAGACCTAACAGATATATACAGAACATTGTACCTCAAAACAACAGGGAATACATTCTTCTCAAGTGCTCATGGATCTTTCTCAGGTTGAACCACATGCTGAGTCACAAAACAGGTTTCAAAAATTTTAAAAAGATAGAAATTATAACACTTTCTCTTGTCATAATAGAATGAAGCCAGGAATCAATAGCATGTGGAGAATGGGAAAATTCACAAATATATGGAGGTTAAACAACATACTCTTAAACAATCAATGGATCAAAGAAGAAATGCAAGAGAAATCAGTAAATATCATGAGATGAATGAAAACAAGAACAAAACATATGAAAACCTATGAGATTCAGCAAAGGCAGTCCTGAGAATGAAATTTATGGCCCTAAATGTTTATACCAAAAAAGAAGAAAGAGCTAAAATCAAAGACCTAACTGTACACACGGAGGAACAAACGAAGAACAGTTAACTAATCCTAAAGCAAGTGGAAGGAAAAAAATAAAGATTAGAGTAGAAATAAATGAAAACAAAAAACACTAAAGAGAATCAACAAAACCAAAAGTTGGTTCTTTGAGAAGATCAGTAAAATTGACAAACCTTTAGGTAGACTGAAAAGGCAAAAAAAGAGAAGATGCAAATAAATAAAATCAGAAATGAGAGAGGGGACATCACTACTGACTCCACAGAGCTAAAAAGTATCATAAGAGGATACTTTGAACAACTGTATGCCAATAAATTAGACAACTTAGATGAAATAGATAATTTCCTAGAATGCACAAGCCACATACGCTTACTCGAGAAAGAGTAGAATATAACAAAGCTACTAGAGCTAACAACGAGTTCAGCAAAGTGTTGGGGTACAAGAGTAACAAATCAATCACAAAGAGATAGAATCAGACATCAAAAACCTCCCAAAAAAGAAAAGCCCAGGACCAGGTGGCTTCACAGGTGAATTCTACCTATTCTACCAATCGTTCCAAGAAGAATTAATAACACTCCTGATCAAACTCTTCCAAAAAATTGAAGAGGGAACATGACATTCTTTGAGGCCAATATCACCCTAATACCAACGCCTGATAAAGATACTGCAAGAAAAGAAAATTACAGACCAATTTCTCTTTTAAATATAGCTGCTCATCAAAATAATTGCAAATCAAATCCAACAGCATATTTTTTTAATGCATTTTTTTTAGTTACATATCCCCCCACACACTTTCTGCTTGCTCTTGCTGTGTGTCCATTCTTCTGTGTTTTTCTATGTCTGCTTCTTCTCTCCCCCGTCTTTGTGGCAACGTGCCGAGTCAGCCCTCTGCGGAGGCGGCTTGCTCCGTTTGTGGGTGGCTCCATTCTGTTTTCACGGGTGGTTCCGCTCCATGTTTTGCGGGCAGCAGTGCTCCGTGTTTTGCGGGCTGCCCAGCTTCCGGGCTTCGCAGGCGGCAGCTCCGTGTTTCCATGCCCGTGGGGGCTCCGCTCTGCCTGTGGCGGCTTTTTGTCTTGCCCATGGCGGCTTTGCCTTGCCCATGGCAGCTTTGCCCCGCCCACGGCAGCTTGCCTTTCTCAAGGCCATGTGCCCACTTGGAGAGGTCCCCGGGAACCGAACCCGGGGACTCCCATGTGGTATACGGCGCTCTTATCCACTGAGGTATCTAGCCGGCCCCCAACAGCATATTAAAAGAATTATATGCCATGATCAAGTGGGTTTTATCCCAGGTATGCATGGGTGATTCAACACAAGAAAAACAATGAAATACACCACATTAACAAAATGAAGGGGAAAAGCACATGATCATCTTGTTTGATGCTGAAAAGGCATTTGACAAAATCTAGCATCCTTTCTTGATAAAAACACATCAAAAGATAGGAATAGAAGGAAACATCCTCAACATGATAAAAGACATATGAAAAACCCACAGCCACATCTTACTCAATAGTCAAAGACGGAAAGCTTTCTCTCTAAAATCTGGAAGAAGACAAGGATGCCTCCTGTCACTACTATTATTCAACATTGTACTGGAAGCCAGAGCAATTAAACAAACAAACACACACACACACACAAAAAAGAAAAAGAAAAAGAAAAAAGGCATCCAAATTAGAAAAGAGAAAGTAAAACTTTTGCTATTGGCAGATGACATATATAAAGTCCTGGAAAAACTACAACAAAGTTTCTAGAGCTAACAAATGAGTTCAGCAAAGAGGCAGAGTACAAGAGCAACATGCAAACATCAACAGTATTTCTATACTCTAGTAATGAGCAATCTGAGGAGGAAATCAAGAAAAACTTCCATTTACAGTAGCAACCTAAAGAACCAAATATCTAAGAATAAATTTAGCCAAGTATGTAATACACTAGTACCCAGAAAACTACAAAACATTGCTAAAAGAAATCAAAGACCTAAATAAACGGAATAACATTCTGTGTTCATGGATTGGAAGACTAAATATCATTCAGATGCAATTCTACCCCGGATGATTTACAGATTCAACACAATCCCAATCTAAAATCCCAATAACTTACTTTGCAGAAGTGAAAAAGCCAATGATTACATTTATTTGGAAGAGTAAGGGACACTGCATAGCCAAACACATTTTGAAAAAGAACAAAGTTGGAGGACTCACACCTCTTGACATTAAAGCATTTTACAAAGCTAGAGTGGTCAAAACAGCATGGAATTGGCACAATGATAGACATATTGTCCAATGGAATTAAATTGAGAGTTCGAAATAGACCCTCCATCTATGGTCAATTGATTTTTGACAGGGCTGCCAAAACCACTCAACTGTGAAAGAACAGTTTCTTCAACAAATGGTCCTGGGAAAACTGGATAGCCATTTGCAAAAGAATGAAAGAGGACCCCTTCTCATACCATATACAAAAATTAACTCAAAATGGATCAAAGATCTAAATTAATAACCAAGAATGTAGGAGAAATGTAGGAAAGCATCTTCAAGATCTTGTGTTGGGTAATGGTTTCTTGGACTTTACACCCACAGCCCAAGCAGTGAAAGAAACAAGTGGATTAGTGGGACCTCCTCAAAATTAAAAACTTTAAAATAAAATATACGTTTTTAAAAAAGAGTTCTTTTTATTTATTTATATATCCCCCTCCTTGCTGCTTGTGCTCACTGTGTTCATTTGCTTTTGTGTTTCTCTGTGTCTGCTTGTCTCCTCCTGCTGCATCAGCTCACCGTGCGGAGGCTTGCCTTTGCCAGGAGGCCCCGGGAACTGAACCCGGGGCCTCCCATGTGGTAAACCAGAGCCCAACCAATTGAGCCACAGCTGGTTCCCGAAAATTAAAAACTTTTGAGCATCAAAAACTTTGTCAAAAAAAAAAAAAAGACTTTGTCAAGAAAGTGAAAAGACAATCTACTCAATGGGATAAATATTTGGAAACCATATATTTGATAAGAGTTTAAAATCCAGAATATATAAAGAAATCCTACAACTCAACAATAAAAAGACAAACAGCACAATTTAAAGCACTTGAATAGATATTTCACCAAAGAGGATATATAAATGGCTAAAAAGCACATGAAAAGATATTCACCATCACTAGCTGTTAGGGCAATGCAAATCAGAACTACAATAATATGTCATTTCACACCCACTAGTATGGCTAATATTAAAAAAACAAAACAAAACAGAAAACTACAAGTGTTGGATAAGATATGGAGAAATAGAACACTCCTTCACTGTTGGTGGGAATGTAAAATGCTGCAGCCTCTGTGGAAGACAGTTTGATAGCACCTCCAGAAGCTGAATATTGAACTGTCGTATGATCCAGCAATCCTGTTACTAGGAATATATCCAGAAGAACTGAAAGCAAGGACGTGAACTGACATTTGCACACGGATGTTTGTAGCAGCATTATTCATAATTGCTAAGATATGGAACCTGCCCAACTGTCCATCATCTGAAGAATGGCTAAACAAAATGTGCTGTATATATTTATATATACAAAAAGAAATTTTATTCAGCTGTAAAAAGGAATCAAGTCCTGATGTATGTGACAACATGGATAAACCTTGAGGACATTATGCTGAGTGAAATAAACCAGACACAAAAGAACAAATATTTATGATCTCACTAATAATAATAAACAAATTCATAGAGTTAGAGTCTAGAAAATAGGTCACCCAGGGATAAACTGAGGGTAAGGAATGGGGAATTGATGCTTAATTTGGACAGAATTTCTATTTAGGTTTATTGTAAAAGTTTGGAAATGAATTGTAGTGATGGTAGCATATTATTGTGAGTGTAATCAACAGCACTCAATTATATAGGTGAGTGTAGTTAAAAGGGGAAACTTTAGGTCGTATATGTTACTAGAATAAAAATTAAAAGATAAAACATAGGACTATATAATACAGTGAACTCTATTGTATATAACTATGGACTATAGTTAATATTACAAGTATACAAAAGTTCTTTGATGAATTTTAAGAAATGTATGACACTAATACGAGTTGTTTATAATGGGGTGGTAGATGTAAAAAATACACCTAATGTAAATTGTGGACAAAAATTAATAGCAGTAGCAGTATATATATATATATTAAATATATATTTAATATATATATTAAATTTTAAATGTACTTTTTTACTTTTTTTAAAAAAGATACTTAGATTACATAAATGTTACACAAAAAATATAGGGATTCCCATATGCCCCTCTCCCCACACCTCCCACAGCCTCCCACATAAACAACATCCTTCATTAGTGTGGCACATTCATTGCAATTGATAAACGCATCCTGGGGCATTGCCACTGAGCATGGACCATATTTCACATTGTAGTTTACACTCTCTCCTACATCATTCTGCAAGTTATGGGTGGGAAGATATATAATGGCCTGTATCTGTCATTGCAATGTCATTCAGGACAATTCCCAAGTCCCCAAAAATCCCTCATATTACATCTCTTTTCCCCTCTCCTTGACTTCAGCACCTCCAGTTATATATTTTTAATCAATTGTAACCAAGGTAACTATTGTTAAAAATTAGTACAATTACAAAAAATGCTATCATCAATTGTAACAAATGATCCACACCAATGCAAAATTCTGGTGGTGTGTGGTGTATGGGAATTCGGTATTTTATTCATGGTTAGTCTATAACCCCACAACTTATGTAATACAAATTTAAAAAACTGATTTAAAATATGTGACAATGAGCATATATAAGTTGGAGGGATAGTAAAAGAAGTTGAAGTATTCTACTTTGTATTGGCTAGTAGTTAAAGAGAGTGGTTATTTTTTGACTTTGATAATTAAGACTATTGTAATTTCTAGGGAAACCACTAAAAGACAGAAAGAATGTATATACATTTCAAAAGTAAACCAAAACGCACAATGATTAGAAATGCTTAATTAATTCAAAATAAGTTAAGAAATAAAGAGTGAAACAAAAGCAAGGGGCAAATAAAATATACAAAATAAGTTGAAAGATTTTAAATTTTATCTGCAAGTATAAGTGAATTCAATGTTGTAGTTAAATGACAAAGACTGAGTAAAAATAAAGAATGAAAGACACAAAGAAACAACAAACTTCAAAGATATCCTCTTTAAATGGACATTTAAAAAAAGTCTTGCTTTTTCAGATTTGACCCATTCATAATTTTCTACCTCCTGTATCTGTATATGTACATAAACTAATCAAAAGAGCTGAGGTAGTGATAATAATATAAAACAAAAACTTTAAAGCAATGATCACGACTAGAGTTAGAAGTGTATAATCTGGATAATGATAATAAGCAGTTTTCATCAGAAAGAAATAACTTAAAATTTTAGGTATTTATGAATATTGCCTCACAATGTATAGAGCAAAAAAAAAAGTGTGTGTGTGTGTGTGTGTGTGTGTGTGTGTGTATGGAGGAGATGGGGATTCAGGGAGAAACACACATTCATAATGATAATGGCTAATTTTATTTTATTTTATTTTATTTTATTATTATTATTTTTTAAAGATTTATTTATTTTATTACATATCTCCCCTTCCCCCTGCTGCGGCAACGCGCCGAGAGTGATCACTGCGCAGGCGCGGCTTTCCCCGCTTGTGGGCGGTCTCTGCGTCCGTTCACGGCGGGTTTTCAGTTCGCGGGTGGCTGGCTGTGCTCCATTTGCGGGCGACCTGCCCTGCCCATGGCGGCTCTTGCCCTGTCCGTGGCAACTTCTTGCCCTGCCCACGGCGGCTCTGGCCCGCCCATGGTGGCTTGCCATTCTCAAGGCGGTCTGCCCGCTAGGAGAGGTCCCCGGGAATCGAACCTGGGGCCTCCCATGTGGTATGCCGGCGTCCTATCCACTGGGCTATCGAGCCGGCCCCATGGCTAATTTTAATATACTTCTCTCAGTGTGTGTAATGGATTGACAGTTTTATGTAATTATGAATTCCAAAAATATAAATTGGATTATGCTTGTAAACTCATCTGGGCATGATTGGTTTATGATAAGGGCATTAACTGGGCCATGTCAGGAGG
>PVKH010024696.1:0-13573 GCA_004027955.1 Chaetophractus vellerosus
CCCCCCCCCCCCCCCCGCTGCGGCAACACGCTGAGACTGGTCACTGTGCAGGCGCGGCTTTCCCTGCTTGTGGGCGGCTTCTGCTTCCATTCACGGCCGGCTTTCAGTTTGTGGGTGGCTGGCTGCGCTCCATTCGCGGGCGACCTGCCCTGCCCGTGGCGGTTTTTGCCCTGTCCGTGGCAGTTTTTTGCCCTGCCCACGGCGGCTCTGGCCCACCCATGGCGGCTTGCCATTCTCAAGGCGGTCTGCCCGCTAGGAGAGGTCCCCGGGAACCGAACCCGGGGCCTCCCATGTGGTATGCCGGTGCCCTATCCACTGGGTTATCGAGCCGGCCCCTCTGCTTTTTATTTTTACTTTTTATTTTGAAATAATTTCAATCTTACAGGACAGTTGCAAAAATAATTTTAAAAACCAATATAGAGAACTCCAATATACCTTCCTACCCAGATATGCAGATATACCAACTTTTTAATATTTTGCCACATATGCTGTATCATTCTGTTGATCTGTCTTCATGCCCAACTACCTCTTGGTCTACCCAACTATCTACCCTTCTATCTAAAGATTTATTTTATTTATTTCTCCCCACCCCCTTGTTGTTTTTCACATGCTGTGTCTGTTTGTTTGTCTTCCTTGTTTATTTAGGAGGCACCGGGAGCTGAACCTGGGACCTCTGATGTGGGAGGGAGGTACCTAATCCCTTGAGCCACCTCCGCTCCCTGCTTTGTTGTGTTCCTCATTAGATTTTTTTTCTTCTTGTGTCTCTTCTTGTGTCAGCTTGCCATGCCTGCCTGTTGTGCCAGCCCACTGTCTTCTTTAGGAGGCACTGGGATCCGAACCAGCAACCTCCCATGTGGTAGGCAGGAGCCCAGTTGCCTGAGCCACATCCGCTTCTCTACCCTTCTATCTATATATCTATTTGTCTATTTTCTAAATATTTGAGACTAGTTTGCATTTCTCATGCTCCTTGATCACTTAATATTTCTATGTACATTTCCTAAGAACAAGGGTATTCACTTGTGTAAGTAACCACCCTATATACAGTAACAAGTTTAAGAAAATTAACATGGATATAAAGTTTACAGTCTACATTCCAATTTTTTTTTATGTCCCAATAACGTTCTGTTGAGCCTTTTCTCCTCCCTTATTAGATCCAGTCCAGTACCATGGATTGCATTTACTTATTTAATTGCCATTGTCTCTTTTATGAATTTTTTTTAATTTTTAAAGAAGCTTTAGATTACATAGATGTTACATAAAAAATATAGGGGAGTCCCATATGCCCCACCCTCTCCCTCTCCCACACTTTCCCACATTAACAACATCTTTCATTAGTGTGGTACATTTGTTACAATTGATGAACACATATTGAAGCATGGTTACGAACAGTGGATTGTAGTTTGCATTATAGTTTACAATCTGCCCCCCACAATTTTGTAGGTTATGACAAAATGTATAATGGCCTGTATCAGTCATTGCAGTGTCATGCAGGACAATTCCAATGTCCCAAAAATGCCATTGTCTCTTTAGTTGCTCTTTTTTAAATTGTGGAAACATATACAACATAAATTTTCCCATCTCAACCATTCCCAAGCATACCATTCAGTGGGATTAATCATACTCACAATCCCTCTCACCACCATCCATTATCAGAACTTTCTTACCACCCAAACAGAAACGCTACACCCACTACGCATTAAATCCCCATTCTCCCTCCTGCCCCTGGTAAACTGTGCTCTACTTTCTATCTCCATGAATTTGCATTTTCTAGCTATTTCATATACATGGAATCACATAGTATCAGTCCTTTTATGTCTGATTTACTTCATTCACCATGATGTTGTCAAGGTTCATCTAGGTAGTAACATGTTATCAGAACTTCATTTCATTGAGCGATATTCCATCATATGTATATACCACATTTTGTTTATTCATTCATCTGTCTATGGACATTTAAGTTGCTTCAAGCTTTTGGCTGTGTGGCTAATGGTGCTATGAACATTGGTGTACAGATATTTCTATACGAGTCCCTGTTTTCAGTTGTTTTGGTTACATACCTAGAAGTGGGATTACTGGGTCATTTGGCAATTCTCTATTTTACTTTTTAAGGAACTGCCCAACTGTTTTCTACAGTAGTTGCACCATTTTACTTTCCTACCAAAAATGTGCTAAGGTTCCTATTTCTCTACATCTTCACCAGCACCTGTTTTTTAACAATCAATTTTATTGGTACATAGTAATAAAGCATGCAATTCATCCAAAGTGTACAGTCGATGGTATTTAGTATAATCATATAGTTGTACATTCATCACTTCAATCATTAAAGCATTTTCATTATTTCAATAATAATAATAATAAACAAGTAAACAAGAAAATTCTATAATAAATTCTATAATTACCATTCTAATATGTGTGAGATGGTATCTCCTGGTTTCAATTTGCATTTTCCTAATGGGTAATGATGCTGAGCATCTTTTCATAGGCTTATTGGTCATTCATAGATCTTTGGAAAAATATCTTTTCAAGTCTTTTGCCCATTTCTAAAATTGAATTGTTTATCTTTTTGTTATTGTGTTTTAGGAGTTCTTTATATATTCTGGATACTAAGCTCTTATCAGATATATGTTTTCCAAAAATTTCTCCCATTCTGTTGATTCTCTTTCACTTTCTTAATAGTGTCCTTTTCACAAAAGTTTTTAATTTCAATGAAATCCCATTTATCTATTTTTGTTGTTGCTTTCGCTTTCGGTGTAAAGGCTAGGAATCCATTGCCTAATACAAGGTCCTGAAGATATGTCCCTATGTCTTCGAAGAGTTTTATAGTTGTAGCTCTTATGTTTTTAGGTCATTGATCCATTTTGAGTTAATTTTTCTCTATGGTTGAGGTAGGGGTCCACTTTCATTCTTCTGCATGTGGAGATCCAATTTTCCCAGCATCATTTCTTGAAGGCTTTCCCCATTGAGTTGATTTGGCACCCTTGTCAAAAATCAGTTGGCCATAGATGTGTGGGTTTATTTCTTCTGCACTCTCAGTTGTAATTTATTGGTTTATATGTCTGTCCTTGTGCCAGTATCACACTATTTTGATTACTGTAGCTTTGTAATAAGTTTTGGAATCAGGAAGTGTGAATCCCCCAATTGTGTTCTTTTTCAAAATTGTTTTGGCTATTCAGAATCCCTTGCCTTTCCATATAAATTGAATGATTAGCTTTTCTGTTTGTGCTAAGAAGGCTGTTGAAATTTTGATTGGGAGACCATTAAATCAGTAAATTGCTTTGGCTAGTATTGGCATCTTAATGATATTGTCTTCTAATCCACTAGTTTTGGCTTCTATGTAAAGAGAAGTGAACATATGTTTAGATCTCTTTGGCATACACAGTCAAATATATATTCTCAATAATACTTCAAAAGGGCCATGCTCTTTTCTGTTCCCAGAAGTCCCCACCATTCCCCCATTGTGTCCCTATGTCCAATGCTGAATTTGACTTGCCATTTTTCATCTAGTTTACCGAGTTGATTTTCTTATGTCCATCTTACTTGGCTATTAGACATTTGCATTTGAGATCCCTGATACTTATAATCTCAGTCTGATATGGGAGAAAAATTCATTAAGTCTAAAAGATACAGTGTTAGAGTTGAATTCCCAGGGTTTTCATAATAATCTAATGAAAGGTTTCTCAGCCTCAGCCATTTGGGGCCAAATGAAATGTTTTTCGTTGCCAGGGTTGTTCTGAGCATTGTAGGATGCTTCACAGCATCCCTGGCCTCTACCCACTAGATGCCAGTGGCACTCCTCTCCCCAGTTGTGACAATCAAAAATATCTTAAGACATAGCTAAATGCCCCCCCCTGGGGAGGAGGGACGACAAAATTGCCCCTGAGTGAGAACTGATGATTTAAAGTTTACTTCTTTTAATGTCGTCTAAACTCACCTTAAATAAAATGATCCCTAAGCCATTCTGCTATTAATGAACATTTTAGTTGTTTCCAAGTAATTGGTTAGTACAACATCAAAAGCTCTTTATGAATGAATATTCTTAAACATACATGTAAGGATGAGACCAAAAATTATTATAGAGGATGCTGGCTCAGGATTAACCTTTGGTATTTTATTCATTGATTCAGCCAGCATTTTCAGGTAAATAACATCTCATCACATCTTATTACTTGGTAGGTTCCAATTGTGTACACTTACATTTATTCTTACAAATTCCTTAGGAAGGTGACATGTTGAAGGCAAAGTTTATCTTTCAATAAATCCTAACTTAAGTAGTATATTTTTCTGTTTCTTTAGTTAGGCACTAGATTTAGAAGTTGCTTGTGTTAAGAGGATATGTATTAAATTATATGTATTAAAATTATATGTCTATGTGCTAGAAAAATCTCAGTGCTGTGAGATACTTGTACTTTGAGGGACATGGGAACTGAAATCATCTAAGAAGGCAGCAGTGTCAAGTCTTCCATTTCACACTTATTCTCAATGCTGAGATTGTTGAGGGACGGATAAAAGTTCTCTCACATACATGTAGTTGGTGGTAATGATTAATAACAGTGTGGTCCTTGGTTTATCATTTCAGAACATGTATTTGCCCTTCTTTAAAAATCTCACAAGCAGACTTCTTTTAAAAGGAAATGGTATTTGAAGGACAGAGCATAAAAGGAATTATTAAGTAAAATAAATATCATCACTGGGAGTTGACAGTTGACCTTTAATATGAATAAAATGGATTGTGGTATATTTTGATTTTCAGGAAGCCCAAACCAGTTCCGCAGGATTGTCTATGTGGTTAAGTCACACTAGTCAGATTTTAAATGAATGGAGAGATTTATCCTTATGTAAGCCCCGGAGCTGAGTGACTTTTGATTTCCTGTAGTGGTTTGGAAAGCTGGACTTTTCACCTTTAGGAAGAGCCATAACCTGGTTTCGAAATGTAATGTTGACAGGTACAGGTCATAGTGTCGCTGAGCTTGGTGACACTCACTCTAATTATCTGTTCTTACTGAAAGACAGTAATGAATAGCTTGCTCAGTGAGTCCACTTGCTTGTCCGCGGCGTAGTCAGGAGACTTGGTGATAGAACCAAAAGCAAACTTTCAGTGGAAGAAGAGACCCGCCTAAATCAAACCTGCTCAAGTGATGGGAGTGAGCAATTTCTAATGCAGCACAGCACACTGTCACCATTGATCTATACATGTTGAAAGAATAATGCTTTGGAAGGAAATTTGTCTTGGGTTCACCATTTGAACCCCCAGTTCATCTACATCAAAATCTTGGTTCACATTGGGGCAAACCCCGGGGAAGCTAATGTAAAAAATACATAAGTGATGGGAGCAGGTGTTACTCAGTGGTTGAGTGCCTGCTTCCCATGTGCAAGGTCCCAGGTTCAATCCCCCGTACCTCTTTAAAAAAAAAAATACTAAGTGATAGATTTGAAACTAATTTATTAGTGTTTTCATTTGTCACTAGGGGTGAGGGTGAAGAGACACAGTGTCATGGCAGAGTCGAGAATGTTCAGGGTAGCAATCTGGGACACTGCTCTGGAAATCTGTTTGGGAATCTTGTAATGGAATAAAATGGTTAAGGTCTGTGAAGCCAAAAGGACTGGAGTTGCCGCCTGGCTCTTCTATATAGTAGCTGTGAGACATCGAGCATGTGACTTAATCTCACGCTCTTACCTGCAGAGTGTGGCTGTGGTGAGATTTAGATGAGGTAAGTGAGGTCCAAAATGTGCTTTGCAGGGTGCCTGGCACTTGGCAGCTCCTCAGCAAAGGGTAGTTAGTGGTAAAGATAGGAAGAGGTAGGAAAGGAAGAAGAGAAGAACTGGCAGTATGCTATTTGAATACCAGTTTGATCAGAATTTTGGATAGCTTTTTTCTGTATTTCTAGGCACTAATAGATCCCAGAGTTATGTTTGTTGTTGTTCTTGTTGTTTTGAGGTTCTGGGCTAGGAATTGACCTGGGACCTCGAATGTGTGAAGCCGGCACTCAACCACTGAGCCACATCGGCTCCCCACCCCCCTTCTTTCATTTGTTTTGCTTGTTGTTTTTTGTTTTTAGGAGGCACTGGGAACCGAACCCGGGACCTCCCATGTGGGAAGTGGGCACTCAGCCACTTGAGCCACATCCATTTCCCCAGTTGTTTCTTCATAGACTACCTACCTCCTTAAATACTTGGGGGCAGTTAGCATATTTCCTCTTACATAGCACAAGATCAACTATGAATGGGTCACATTACCTGTTCTCCCTTCTCTTACGTTCCATAAAGACCACACCCTTCTCTTTGGACAACCAGAATGTTGCCACTTTATAATTAATTAGATAATAGCTGACCTTACACAAGGTACATTTTAGCTCACTTGATACAATTTGAGGGTTACCTTGGGTTTCATTAGACACAAGTTTTTAAGTTACCTTCTAGTCAACTGATTTCCACAGATGGCCAACTTGGTCCATTTTATTTCAGAGGGTGCTAAGGAAATAATAGGAGAGTTATATAAAGGTCTACATAAAACTTATATTGCAATGGTATCATATGAAATATCATGAAAAAATGGGCAATATTATGCAATTAGTTTTATGACTACCAATTGCAGTGACTTGAACTACTTGGAATTAGGCCACATATCACAGATTAAGGCACACACTCCTCCACAAGACTGCTCTCCCTCCTGACACCTGCCACAAACTGGGGGTTCCCTCACTTCTGGCCACCTGGCTATAAATTCAGTTGTTTTTTTTTTTACTGCTTCCTCAGATTCAATGATTCACCAGAACAACTCCCAGAACTCAGGAAAGCATTATACATACAATTGCAATTTTATTATAGCAAAAAGGTTACAAATCCTAACCACTCCAAAGAAGAGACACATAGGGCAAAGTCTGGGAGCGTCCCAAATATGACGTTTCCATCAGCCTCTCCTCATAGAGTCAGAACACATCACTTTCCCAGCACATCAATGTGTGACAAAGTTGCCATCCAATGAAGCTCACCCAAGCTTTTGGTGTCCAGAGTGTTTCTTGAGGCTCGATCACATATTGTACATGTGGTTGACCTTTAGTCTCCAGTTCCTCTGGAAGTTCGAAAGTTTCCATCGTAAATCACCTTGCAAGTCTGTTTGGTGGCCAAAGTCCCCATGCAAACAAAGACATCCCTATCAGGCAGGAAGTTCCAGGGGCCTAGATATCATCTCCCAGTAGCCAAGGGCAAAGGCCAGAATGTTAAGTAAAAAGAGAATATAAACTATGCACAATTATAATTATGTAATAAAATGTTAAAGATAATATATAATATACAAAGAAAATAATATACCATGTATACAAAATAATATATGATGAAAACATCTGTGGTTTTATGAGAAGAGTAAGGAAAATGGGATTCTGGCAGTTTAATACTATTTTAAGTTTTCTGTTTTTAAAAATGTCAAAATATCAATGTGTGATTTGGTTGTCAAATTTGAGGACTGTCTTAAGTTAGAGTCCATAGTCTTCTGTATATTGATCACAGAGATTTGACAGACCCCACCACGCTATAAATATTTAGTTTTTGGATTTCATTAATTTGGTTACTAACATGCGTATTTTTTTTTAGGCGACAGTGACTGATAATTGCTGTGTTACTTTTCTTTTTAGTGATGAAAATGCCAGGAAAGATTTAAAGACACTACCAGCCTTTCCAACCAAAACTCTTCAGGAACATCCATCCCTTGCTTATTGGTAAGCTAAGTCTAGATAAATGTTTACTCAATGTTAAATTTCTTGAATGTGATTATTATACTTAATGTAGTACATAAGCAAATATGTAATAACTAATGTAATAGTTCCACTTATGTAACTACATTAAATTCAATAATCACAATCAAGAACAAGAAATATACATGGAAGTATTAAGTGGTAAAGGAGCATGTTGTATACAACCTACTCTCAAATGTTTAGAAGATAGGTAGGTAGGTAGGTGGGTGGGTAGGTAGATAGATAGATAGATAAATAGATAGATAGATAGATAGATAGATAGATAGATAGATAGATAGATAGATAGAAGGAAAGAAAGAAAGAATGATATGACGAATTTGGCAAAGTGTTAAAGGCTGGGCATAAGTTTAAGATTACTTCAAAATAAAAAGTTTTTTTTAAAAAAAAGATAAATGTTCACTGCCTGGTGACCCTGATATCATAGCCTTCATTGAGAACTGTATGCTTTTCAGGAAATTAAAAGAAGTAAAAATGAGGAAAATATCAAATTGCCCATTAAACGTGTCACAGTAACCCTAGATAGACCTTGATCCTTTTAGTGAAAGGATCTTGTCAAAGCTTGCTGGAAATCACTGCACCAAGATGTGTCATATCGTCATTTGTAAAGAGTGACCCTGAGTCATTTCTTTCAAGTGCTTAAAAAGTCTGCAGTGTGCCTTTAACTGAACATATGCACAATATATATGTAGCCACTGTGCAATACAGCCTTCATCCAGCATAGTGCAGAGTGAGTGTTATAAAATACAGAGTTCCTGATCAGACGCTTCCTTAATGACCAGAAATGACCTTAATGCCAGAGATTTCCTCTATGACCAGAAATCATTGTATGTCTTGAGTTGTTTTATTTATTTCTATTAATGAATCCACAGCACCCATTTTTTCATACCACGTTTTTATAAGAAAATAACTTTTTCCCCTTTGAATTACCTACATTCCCTTTAAATGTATTTTCCTTGCTTTAAGTCTCTGAATGCTGAAGGTGGATTTTCCTTCTACTGAAAAGCAGATGCAAAATAGACATTGATAGCTTTAATAAGAACGTTGGAATATGTTTCCCACTTAATGAAAGTGAATACTGAGGCTACAGCGTGTGCTGACTCTGGAATCTTCTTAACAAATCATTGTTAAGTGATAGTTTCTTAAGAAAAAAACAAAGATTGATTGCCACTGATTACTGGTTTTCCTTTTGAAACCGGATTTGGAAAACTAAAAACCTTGTAGATTAAGTGTAAAATATTTACACTTCTAGGTTATACTTAAGATATGACTAAAAGAACTACTTTGTCTGAAAGTCGAGTAAGATAGCTGAATGATTTCAAGGGTCACCAAACTTTAACCTAGTTTTCTCCTTTCCAGTCAACAAATTTTATCCTAGGATGATAATGAAGGGTTTATTCCTCCTAAAGCAGTGTGCTCCCAAGTGATGACAATACAGTATTTCAGATTGCATACATACTCAGAAGCAGTTTTAATTCTTTTTGAATCTTTCTGAATAATTCACAGAGAAAAGTCTTTAATACCTAACACTTGGTAATCTCCCTTTTTAAACAGTAGACCTTACGCTCAAAACTTCCCCAGTAGGGTTCTCAAACTAGCATTTAGTAATATTGTTTTGTTTTTTATTATATTCCATTCACTTTTGGCAAAAGATATTAGTTTTCCATTTGAGAAATTGATATTTTGTTTCCTTTTCTAATTAAGTTTTTAAAAATATTAATATGGCAAAAATCATGACAAGGTAGTCAAATGTCTGAGGTTCAGGAATCCATGTCTTAAACAAGAGTCAACCAGACTATCTACTGAACCAAGTCGGTGAGGCCTTCCCTTTCAAGTTTCCAACAGCCAGCTGAGAATCTTGAAACTGAGTCTGTACCTCACTCACATAATCATGCACCGCCATATTTTTTATTTCCTTGTTTTGCAGTGAGGACAGAGTAATTGAGCATTATTTGAAAATCAAAGGTCTGACTCGAGGTCAAGCAGTGGTGCAGTGAGTATCTTAACTTCCTTTCCTGTAGATATCATTTTAATATCTTTTGTTTGAAGAAATCATTTAAAATTATGTCTGTTGTGAAGTGTTTGTGTACATAGTCCTCATCTGGTTTGGAATTACCTTGCCGTAAATTAGAACATGTCTGAGGTCATTCCATACTTTGGTGTCACTAATTCAGATGCTCCCCAGCATCAGGCAGGTAACAAGAATGAGAATTGTAAGCCAGGGAGTGGTGGGGACTGTCGTGAACTGAAGAACTTTTGTCCTGGGTAAAGAGTCAAGGTTACTCAGCTTTAGAATGCAGACGCAATGTTGTCATAGCTTCTGATATTTTCCAAGAGAAGCTTGGCATTTAGATTTTTAAATCCCAATGTTAAACACTGGGAAGGAATTTTAAGGAAATTTTAGCATAGTATGGACTGAAGTAAACCTGTCTGGAAGCCATGTTCAGTTCCTTGATTTGTGACTATTTTGGACAGAGCACACACGCTATTAGTGTTGGATACTCTGTTTCTTTGTGCAGCCAAGAACAGACTGTAGTGATACATTTCTGCATTTTATGACTTGTAGAGTTACATTCGCTTAAGAATAGTTCTCTTGCTACACTAAAGTTTTAAAAATTATAAAAGTTAATAAGTTTGATACACATTATTGCTGTAGTAATAGAAGAGTAACTTTTATGACCGGAGAAATTAAAAACATACAGAGAGAGAGAATATAGAAAATAGAGCCTGTGAGAACTGAAATAAGGTGTTGGGAATTGCTAATCTTCTGGTCATTGTATAGGTTTTATATCCCCACACCCTCGACTTTTTTGTACAGTAATCTCAGTTTTATCATTATCCATCTTCTGTAAACCTTGAAGCAGAAATCACCTGAAGTTGTATCCTTGACATTTTAATTCATTGTGCCTGTTTGCTGGAAAGAAAAAAAAAGGAATAATAATTTCCCTGAAGGATTTTAAGTTAGGTTAGTGAGTGCGTTACAAAGTGTCCTTGCTGAAACGCAAAGTTCTTTCACTTCCCTTGATCATTGTCACTGTGGTTCCAAATACGAGACTGTGTAACATGCTGGTTAAGGTACTAGTCTGTGGACGGAGTCAGACTCACTTGGTTTGGATCCTGACTGTGTAATTAAATTGCTGCATGACCTAGGTATATATGCTTAACCTCTTATATTCATTTACATATAGGCCATTTATTTTTTTAAAAAATCAAATTGATTACATAGTCCAGAGAAATTGATCTTCAAAATGTCATTTAAAAGTCCACTTGATTAAAAAGGAACCTTAATTCCTTGACGGGAGAAAGGAAGTCTTATGCAATTTAGTCTATTCCATAACACTTTGATGGTGCATAATAAATACTTAATGAATTAAAAATAGCAAGAAGTAGGGGAGCAGATGTAGCTCAAGTGCTTGAGTGCTGGCTTCCCACATACAAGGTCCCAGATTCAATCCCTGGCCCTAGTACCTAAAAATAAAAAAATAAAAATTAATAAAGCAAAAATAGCATCATTGCTTCAATTTTTTAAAGGGGGGAGGGGACATATTTTTGGGTGTTTTTTTGAAAGATTTATTTACTTTTTTTCCATGTTTACCCCCCACCCCCATTTTTGCTGTTTTTCTGTCCATTCGCTGGGCAACTCTCTGTGTCCATTTCCTGCCCCCTCTTCTCATCCTTCTCCTCCTGTCTTCACTGGGATTCAATCCTGTGAACCTCTGATGTGGGAGTGAGGTGGGTATCGAAACAAGTTTCCTCTGTATGGGAGACGGACGCCCAACCATTTGAGCCACATCTGCCCCAACCCCCCATATTTTTGTTTATTAACTCAGGTTTATACACAATAAAATTCACCTTTTAAAGTATGCAGATCAAAGATTTATAACAGATGTTTATGGTTATATAATTTCTATAATATCAACATATAGAATAGCTTCAATTTTTATTTATTGTGAACATGATTCTCATTGCTTGCATCACTAGGTACTTACTTTTTAAAAAGCTTATAATTTGAACTTATGATATGATATAACATAATACAATATATTTTTCCCCAGAAAAGTTTATTCTATTTTTACTTGTCAAAGACATTAGTCATGGTTATGAGGAAAGTAGATACAAATGATGTTTCTTTATACCACTTTTTAAATTAGAGCACTCAATATTTTGAAATATATTCATTTTCCATAGGTACATGAAAATAGTAGAAGCTCTACCAACTTATGGAGTCCATTACTATGCAGTAAAGGTAAATACTTTCACGTGACAAAGATTTCATAATATCTGTGATATTTTATGAGTGTTATTGAACAACATCAATGTTCTAAAATCATATAAATCTACATTCATATATATATAAACTGTCTCTAGAAATTGCAACATTTAGAATAGGATTGACTTTCTTACAAAATAAAAGCCTGATTATATTCTCCGTTTTAGCAAATTATAATTTGCTAAAATCATTTTTACAAAAATACTTGATACATTCACATATTTTCCCAAGGCCTTTCTTAGTCCTAAATTATTCAGCTCACTCTCTTTTGACACACCTACTCTTGTTGCTAATCCTTACTATCTTTTTCTTTTCCAATTGTTCACCTAACTCTGCCAGGTTATCATTTGACAATGCTTTTATCTGGGAGTCCTATAGTTTCCAGTTATGTCAACAACTTCATAAAATGCTGAAATTTTTGCAGGATTTGCAATACCACTTTCTAATCAGTATGTTTTGATTTGCATAGTATTTTCAAATGTTCATAAACGGAGAGATTAACTAAAAAATATTATGAGACTATCAGCATGGATAAAGCATAGCATTAAGAAGGGAGTCTTTGCAAGGGGGATAAGCTTGTAATTCGTCAGGCTTTCAGTGAATATTTGTCATGCTATGACAATGTTTGCATCCCTATACAATTCAAAATGGTGGGGAAGTGGATAATAAATTACTTGCATAATAAGGACATTCTGAACTAAAAATCTGTACCAATTCAACTTTAATTTCTAATGATTTTTACTTTGTTTACATACAGATGTATATGTAAACCTAATTTCCCTTTCCCTGTGTCAGGGCATCCTTTGAGTTAAGAAAACCTAAAAGATAAATTTATGGGGAAAAAAAAACACTGCTCCCCTCCCCATATGTACCTCAAACTATTTATTCAAACATCCCATCACTGGATTGTACAGTTTTCCAAAAGAGTTTTTTAATATTCTCATGTTCATTGTTAAATGTATCATAATCATCAGGATTTGGAAGCACTTTTTTCATCTTTGTAATTCTTTGGGAACTTTTCCAACCTTTATAGGTGATTACTAATTGAGAGAACAAAGAGCTGCTTTTTAAAAATTTATTTATTTTTAATGGATAACTGGTTTTGCACACTGGATTAATTCTTAGTTGAATTATTTATACTTTTTTCTTCTCTCCAACCCTTTGATCAAAACAGTTACGCTTCATTTTTTTTGATGGTCTTAGCAATATTGGTCTGTTTTGACTTATAGGTCTCATTTGAAAAAAATCTAAGAAGGCATTTTCATAAAGTTAGGTTTTTAAGTGTTGTTTTGTTTACCAAGACAGCTTTATTTTTACTTGCTGATACTTGTTAAAGGATGAAATTGGTAAATATGGCTTCACTTCTAGAAAACTTAATAATTAGGTCTTGGTTCTCATGCTTTCCCATCTTCTAGGATAAACAAGGAATTCCTTGGTGGCTTGGAATCAGCTATAAAGGAATCGGCCAGTATGATTTACAAGATAAGGTGAAGCCTCGGAAAGTAAGTATGAATCATTTCAAACCCTTATGAGCAAACATTATTAACAAACCTCAAAC
>PVKH010024698.1:0-13572 GCA_004027955.1 Chaetophractus vellerosus
AAACCAGACCTAGGGAGAAAAACTAGGTCAGGGGACACATGCATGGTTTCTAATATAGCGAATGTTTAGCCTACCCTGATTATCACAAAATCAGGACAGTGAGAATATTCACACCACAGTTTTCTTATAGAGGTAAAGTGAGAATTACATGTCTATCGACCTGATAGAATTGTGCTGAAGTTAAAGAAAACCATTGATGTAAAGCATTTAGCCCAGTGTCTGGCACATTGTTAAGTGTTCAGCAAATGTAAGCTATTTTCATTACTAGATGCCCTAAGGTAACTTCACGTTCTAATATTCTGGTTCCATTCACTTACATCAAAACTCATCTTCAGCAGACAGGATGAGAAACTTTTTCCTGGGTTATTTACCATCACACTAAAATTTTTAAAAAGTTTTAGTTAGTTTACCTTGAAAGCAAAGCACATATTTTTCTGCTGCTGGGGTTAGAGACATTTTTGTTCTTTCGAACATCTGGAGAAAGCAGGGAATAGGATGTGTATCAATGAGGATGAAGAGACTGGCAATGGCAGGGGTCCGCTCACACCAGAAGGCAGTGTGCAGGCCCTAGTGTTTATTTAGGAACGTATAAAAAGGGCTGAGGCTAAGGCTGTGAGACAGTTTATGAAACACAAACATTGGGAAGTTTACTAAATTTAAGCTAGAATTTTATAGCTTCTGGAAGAAGTACTCTTTTCCAGATGACAATAAAAACCCAGCCTTCTAAAGGTAAATAGACCTTCATATCCCCTTTGGAGAAACTAACCCACAGGAATGTGCAAGGGAGGGGCCATTCCGATTCAAGAGAGGCATGTCCCCCTTGCCTTGCCGCCAAAGCCTCGTGGCATCTTTGAGCTAGAGCTGTTCCTTCCTGGACATGCAGTGCGAGTGGCCTTGAGTGCACTCATCCTTTCTGATTCAGTAACACCACTTGGGGATTTCTACCCTAATGTGGAAACTCAAAATATGGAGAAACTTTATATACAAAGATGCTTATTGAAGCTTTATTCATATTGCCCTAAATGGAAAATATCCCAAATTGTCTGATATTAAAGGAAGGGCTTGGTAAACAATGGCACATCCAGATATTGGAATATAGGGCAGCCAAAGCTTACAAGGAGCTCTGAGTAATGAAAGAAACTGCTTACAGCATGTTAACTAAAAAAACAAAGATGCAGGATACACATTTGTATATGCACTCTGATCTCTGTTATTAGGAAATATAGCAAAAGGTTATTTATGGTTGCTCCCAGGTGTTTGGATTATGGGAAGGGTTTTTTTCCCCCACCCCTTGTTTTTAATATTTTCCTCCCATCTTTTACAACTGAATGAATAGCATACTGGTTAAACACCTTGCGTATGGAGCCACTAATTGTGTTTGACTCCTGGCTCCTGCTGGCCTATCATTTCACCTTTCTGAATCTCAGCTTTTTCATCTGTCACATGGGGATAATAATCATTTCTACCTTGTAGGATGGCTGTGAGCATTAAAGAGATATATCCAGGTGAAAGCCTTGGCATAGCACCAGGCGTACAGCAAGTGCTGAAGTGATGTCAGTGGTATTATTTTCAGATTTCAAAACTACCTCAAACAAAACTAAAAAGTTTATAAGGAGGAACATATACTTGTAGATCAAAGACTAAATTGCCCCAAAGGGTGGCTATTTAACAAACTTTCTTTGTTCTGGTCACTGATAATATTTTGGAAAGCAGCTAGGTAGTCAAAGCTGTTTGAATAAGAATATTCAGTTCTTCGGTGGGGAGAAAAATCTAAGACCCCAGCTTTTTCTTCAACTATGAACATCCTCTGCTCTTCTACCTTCTCTCAGAGTCAATTCCATCCCTCAGCAGTTTTGGGAGGTCTCCTTAGATTCTTCTCTGGGTATCCACCAGTAGTGTATCAGTTTAGCTATGCATAATGGAAAGCTGACAGAGTGGCATAGACAAGAGCACCAGTGATCTATAGCTGCATAATCCGTTGCTTCAAAATTAGTGTCTTTAAACAACACACATTTATTATCTCTGTTTCTGTGGGTCAGGAGTCTGGGCCACATGGGTCCTCTGCTCAGGGTTTCACATGGCAACAACGTGTCGTCTGGCCTGTGTTCTCATCTGGACTGGGGAAGAATATCCTCTTCCAAGTTCACTCAGGTTATTGGGAAGATTTATTTTCCTTGATGCTGTAGAACTGAGGGCTCTGGCTTCTTGCTGGCTGGAGGCCGCCTTCAGCTTCCAGAGGCCACCTGCAGTTCCTAGATGTCACCCACAGTTCCTTGAGGAACTCCATCAAGCCAGCAAGGAACGTCTCTAGAGGAAGCCTGCTGGCAAGATGTTGCCTTACATGACATAACATAGTCCTAGGAATGACAGTCATATTCTATTGGTTCGAAGCAACTCAGAGGTCTTGCCCATGCTCAAGGGGAACAGATTATACAAAGACCTTACAGTTTGTCTCTTATGGTATGAAGAAGGCTGAGCTCAGGCAGGGCAGAGCTATGGAGCAGCCCATGATGTCATCTACCTCCTAGGCACTTTCCATCTTTGTTTCACCATCTTTCATCCTTTTGATCTTATGATGCAGGTGGCCCCTTCAGGCTTCACATCCTCATTCAAAGAAGGAAGAGTGAAGATAGGGCAAACGACTCATGCCAGCTAAGTCTGACTCTTTTGGTATCAGTGAAACAAATACCCAGAAGCCCCATCCATACACATGTCCAATTGCTTCTATTGATATGAGCCGTATCACCTGGACATTTGAACTGCAAAGGCCACTGGGAATGTGCATTTATTTGTTTTAAAATAGGATCTGTTGTGATCGCAACAAAATTAGCAATCTCTGCCACAAACATTTTTAATACATGGACACACAAGTTAAATCTTCCATTGACAGCTGGCCTATTAATAAGATATGAAGCTAGAAGGAGAAAATTAATGAAAAACCCTTTGCATGGTGCCCGGTACATAAAAGCTTCTCAAACAAGTTTGCCTCTTTCCTCCTTTCCCCCCTTTTCCAGTGTTGCCCCACCTCTGGGTTTGACTGCTCCAAGCCCAGCAGCACCCTCAGAGTTAAGCACTCTGACAAGCAGACAAGTTTGCCTTTGGAGCCTCAGAGGAAAGTTTATGAGGGACGAGTGTAATAGCCCCAGCTGGAACCATGCCAGGGGACTAGCAACTGCAACACCCTTATTTGCTCTGAGGAGGAGCAGCTTAGAAACCTTTTATGAGATTCCAGAAGCAGCAAGGTCATCAGTTTTATGGCCATCCTGCTTCGTTTGTAAATATAGCCTTTGAATGATAATGTTTGGGCTCCTCCACAAGAACAAGGCTGATATTAGCTCCTTTGGATGGGGGGACAATAAAAAAAGAAAAAGAGGATATTCTGTGCCACTGACAATGAAGACTTCTCAGTAATTTTAGACCCCAGCAAACAACAACAGTAAATCAGCTTACATTCAGAGAGCTTGGTTTCCAGGATGTCTTGCTGTAAAGGTCCCTGCATGTGTCTGAGGCAGGAAATCTGATTTGTCAGGTCACAAGAGAAGCAACATGTGTTTACCATCATGCTCATTTTCCAGTCAGCTGCATGCGTCTGGAGGAAAGCTCTTGGTTATTTAGGCCTGTTTGCTGTGATAAAGTCAAGGCTTAGGAGGAGGACTGCATACTAGCCAGGCTCCGTGAGTTCTTATAAATAGGAACCACCCTCTCCATTGATACTTGGGCCTCTTCCTCTAATTGCTAACTGTAGTGTGGCTTTTATTACAGCTGAATAGTAGGCTGGACCCAGGAAGCACTCAGCTTCTCTTGTCTGGCCAGTTTTCAGGGTCTCAGTTGGCCATGGGTAAAGGGCTGCCCTACCTTTGGGTTTCTTTTCTTTGGGCAGCAGCAAAGGCAGTAAGGGAGCCTGTGTATGGGGGGTAGGGGATAGGGTATGGGGAGTGGAGGCCAGAAATGGTAGAGAGGCAGGAAGTCAATTTCCATAAGTGGATAAAATTCTCCTTAATAGGTACAATTGTTGGCACATAGTAAGCTTTTGATGAATATTTGTTGAATAAACAAATGAATGATTTCATTCATTTAATCAATATTTAGTGAATGCCTAAATTCTGATGATGCAGTGAAGAAATTGATAGACAAGATTTGAGCTCTCTTGGAAATTAAATTATGATGGAGGGAGGGGACAAAGACAATGCATCAATCAATGAGCAATACAATTATAGACCATATGAAGAATTAAAGGCAGGGTGCTGAGGTGGAGGGGGTGGGGCTTGAGAACTTCTTTAGCTAGGAGGACCGTCCTAAGGAGCTGCTATTTGGACCAAGGCCAGAACGAAGAGAAACACAAGTGTTGAAATCTTCAGGGATGAGCATTCCTGGCATTGCTAGAAATGCAATCCTGGAAGGTGGAAAGTGGATGGAGGATACGAGGGAGTATAGCCCAGATACTTCAGCTGAGGAGAGGACTCATCTTTCTTCCAGAACCTGGACAAGGATCAGGAACTAAAAAGTAAAGAAACAAAAAACAAAAACAAAACACAAGTAGGAAAGGGAGGCAGTAAGGGGCAATGTTGAAAACAAGGGATTTAATGGAAAGTCTATATTCAGAGCCCTGGCTCTCCCTTTTGTTACTAGGCATCTCTCCCCCAGGCAAGCAAACTGAAGGACCATTCTCTAAAGACATTGTGAAATGATTCCCTTCTTTAGGAATTTAGGGGATCTCCCAGCTTGATGGTAGCTCCCTGTCTGATTACTCTAAAGGGAAGCTGGCTGGTGGGTCCCAGCCTCACCGTGGTCCACAGAGCTCCCAAGCAGCCATTTATTGCCTTATTCATAAGTATGGACAATTCAGCTTCACCAGACATGCAAACCACATTTGCAGCATAACATGAATGGATAACATTCTACTTGGTAAATGTCTGGCTTGTCAAAGTCTTGCTCAGGGCCTAGAGTTGGGGGTACTTTAGGAACCAGGGAAGTCATTTGGTTTTGAGCCTCACAGTGCCCAAAAGGTTTCACACTGCCTCACACTGCCCCAAAGTTAGGCTAGTTAGGCTTCTGACATTATCTGGAAATGCACATATAGAATTTAAAGAGGAAGAAGTTCATTATACAGCTTTAAACATCTATCCCATTACTGAACCACAATACCTGAAATACCCTATGAATGAACATATTACACAATTCCCACAATTAATCTTGGAAGAGCATAACATTATATTGTATTGTATTTTTGGGCATTAAAAACATAACTTTGTGGGGCCGGCTGTAGCCCAGTGGATAGGGCACTGGTACACCACATGGGAGGCCCCGGGTTTGGTTCTGGGGATCTCTCCGAGCGGGCAGACCGCCTGAGAAGACAAGCCACCGTGGACGGGGCAGAGCTGCTGTGGGCAGGGCAAAGCCGCCATGGGCAGGGCGAGCCGCCTGCGAACGGAGCAAAGCTGCCCGCGAATGGAGCAAAAAAAAAAACAAACAAAAAACCATAACTTTGTTAAATATGAACATTGAACACATATCTTAATTTTTGAGACCCAGTTATGTCATATTGGTTTTCTTTAATGTGCTATGAGACATGGCCTAGATACCTGAATCATCTGGTTGGAGTTTTGAGTGGACCCAAAATGCTTCATTATACATTTACAGTGGTTTCTTGATTGTTCTCTCTCACTTATGGCTAGCACCACTTGCACGTGAATTTTACTAGTTTACTACTCAAACAAAGTTCCTCCTGTCTGAGTTCAGGGGAAGCCCTCATGTCGGTCAGAGCTAACAGTTTGGATAATGTTACCAGTCTACTCAGAAGAGATTTTCAGCACCATAAGAGAAGTCCTAAATAATGAAGTCATGGAATAAAAGTCCTATTAAAATGTAGGAAATGAGAAGCTTAGGAGGCTCCGTGAGGTGGTAGATAGAAGAATATTGCACCCCATAAGAAGCCCCGACACTGTACTGAAACTCAGTGTCAGCTTTATACTGAATGCCTTCTGTAAAATTTTCTAAATGAGTTTTGCAGGATTCCCTGCCATTACTGTCAGTCAGTTAAAATCCTATCTATTCGTCAAGGTCCAACTAAACGCCCCATTTTTGGTGAACCTTTTCTTTAATGCCCAGCTGGAAGCAATCACTCCTTTTCCTATGTTTTCATGGTGCACGCAGTCATTCTATCTCTATCTGTTATGAGTTGAATTGTGCCTCCATAAAGACATATGTAAGTCTTAACTCCATCCTGTAAACGTGAACTCATTTGAAAATAGCATCTTAGAAGATGTTACTAGTTATTAGTTGTTATTAGTTAAAGTGAACCAAATGGAATCAGGGTAGCTTTAATCCAATATGGCTGGGGTCCTTATAATAACAGGAAATTTGGGCACAATCAGGGTTAGGAGACAAACAGGGAAAGAGATGGCCATGTGACAGAGGCAGGGTTTGGGTTAAGAATTGCCAGCAAACTGTAACCAGAATGCTCTAGACTTCAGAGAAAGCATAGTTTTGCTGACACCTTGATTTTGAACTTTGAGCCTCTAAAACTTTGAGACAATAAATCAATAAGTTCCTGTTTAAGCCAGTCTGTTGTACTTTGTTACAACAACTAAGTATATCTATCTATCTATCTATCTATCTATCTATCTATCTATCTATCTATCTATCTATCTATCTAATCTATCTTTACATATAGATTTATAAGTATATATTATATAAATAATATACATAAATATCTATCTACCCTATATCTATATTTATAGACATATAAATATATAAAATATATCAATAATATACATATCTATCTATTGGCCCTATTTTTAAAATTTTCTCTCTTCTAGACACTAATATGTGTGCAATATAAATGGTTCACATGTGCATTTTCTCATTTAATTGTCAGATCAACTCTGTGACACTAAGGATAAGGACACAGAGGTCCAGAGACATGAGGCTGTGAGTAGACTGATTTCATAAATTGTAACCAAAGTTCAAGCATGGTTATGTGAGAGATCTAAAATTTAGTAGCTAGAGAATGCAGGATTCCATTAAGCTGAAAGGAATCAGACAGAAGGCATTCATATATCTTGGGATTTTATTATGTTCAAAAATCTGTAACATGGGGAGATATTGCTCAATAGGTACAGAGTTTTTGTTCAGGGTCATGAAAATGTCTTGGAAATGGACGATGAAGGTAGCATAAATTTGTGAATGTAGTTAATAACACTTAATTGTATAGTTAAAATAGTGAAAATGGGAAAATTTGTGTTTTATATATATGTTACCACAATAAAAAAAGATAGTAGAAACATCTAAAAGCCAAAGAAAGCACATAATCGAATCATTATTGTTATCTCTCTGTGACACTGTGACACTTGTCTGGAATTGTAGACATCTTTGAATAGATGAAAAAATCAGGGATATGTATATCTTGAATCCTGGGATGTCAGCCATGTGAACATGCCCCCTTTGAAGTTACAAGATCATGGATATAACCACTGAAAATTGGTTATATTAGTGTGTTATGTCAAGGACACCAAAATCTCTGATCATTAGGAACTCCAAGAATACTGAGATGGCAACTCCTCACAATTCTTGGGATGACTTAAGAGTTTTCTTAGGTTTTATAAATGGTATCACGAGGAAGCCCGATTCTCCTGGTCTCATGCCCAGCTAAATAGCTCTTTGCAAGGTAATTTCATTGAACAGGGATTATAATCATCTTTCTTATGGGGTAAGCACCTTTCATTACCTGGAAGTTTTAGATTACATATGCTAATATTTTAAATAATCAAAATCATAATATAAAAAAATCATAAAATAAATATTTTTGTATTAGGAAATAATCAGGTTATATTTGGTATTTCTATATACTTGTAATGTTTAAGAGAATTTGGCCTAGTAAAGCTAGATTCTTGCAATTTCAATTTAAAATGTGTAATTAAAAACTTATTGACGCTTATGATGTTAAGTGGAAATCAATGCCAATCACATTTGTAAGCAATCTTTTTTTTAATATTTGGGAACATTTGTTGATCAGACAATTGATGTGTTTAAAATGAAAATTGAATTTATAAATGCAGGGTAAACTATTTGAAGGAATTGAATTACCTAAGTTTGCAGATGGAACCAAGCATTGGTTAAAGTCTTTTAAAAGTGATTTTTAAAAAAGCAATGCTGGGGCCGGCCGTATAGCCCAGTGGATAAGGGCGGTGGTATACCACATGGGAGGCCCCGGGTTCGGTTCCCGGGGACCTCTCCTAGCGGGCAGACCGCCTTGAGAAGGACAAGCCACCATGGGCGGGCAGAGCCACCGTGGGCAGGGCAAGAAGCTGCCATGGACAGGGCAAAGCCGCCACGGGCAGGGCAGGTCGCCCGCGAACGGAGCGCAGCCAGCCACCCGTGAACTGAAGCAGAGCTGGCCGTGAATGGAAGCAGAAGCCTCCCACAAGCGGGGCAAAGCTGCCTGCGCCGTGACTGGTCTCGGCGCGTCGCTGCAACGGGGGGAGACAAAGCAGACAGAGAGGAACACAAGAATGGACACACAGCAAGAGCAAGCAGAAGGGGGGTGGTATGTAATAAATAAAAAAAAATATTTAAAAAAAAAAGCAGTGCTTAAAATTTGCTTTACTTATAAGTAGGAAAATAAAATTTGTAAACCAATCATAAAATCCAAGGAGGAGATAGATTTTTAAATTTATAACTTTAGTAAATTGAATATTATGGTAGATTGAGTTATGTACCCTAGGAAAAAAAATGTGTTCTTAATCTATTCCTGGGGATGTGAACTCATTTTAAATAGGACCTTTTGAAGATGTTTATTTTAGTTAAGGTGTGGCCTTAATCAGGCTGGGTCTTAATCCTATTACTGGAGGCCTTATAAAGAGAAAGCCATGGGCAAGATCTGAAAGCACGAAGTCAGAGGGAACCCAAAAGAGAAAGGAGAGGACATTGCCACGTGATAGGAAGGCCAAGGAACTGAAGGATTGCCAGCCAGCCAGAACTCTACTGACCCCAGGAGGAAGCCAGCCTTGCAGCCTCCAAAACCTTGAGCCAATAAATTCCCTTTGTTTAAGGCAGCCCCTTGTGTAATATTTGTTGTAGCAGCCTGGACACTAATACGAGTATTTATTTAAAAATACAAGGTAAGCTTCTCTGTAGTCTTTTCGGTACACAGAATGCACTCTCAGGGCATCAAAGTCACTTACATTAATAGAGGTGACCCCCTTAAGGTCACATAGTTAATGAGTGGCATAGTCACAACTTGAACTCAGGGTCTAGACCCTGCATCTTTTGCCAAACCTTGCTACCTTTCTTGACTGCATTTTAGTACTTCTTTTACAGCACATGTAACATTTTGCCTTGCATGTGTGTTATTTAGCTGTATCTTATTTTTAACTACTTGCTTTTCCTTGGTTGCCAATGCGCAGAGTCACGAATGGTTGGTGGGGGAGGAGAAGACAATAAATGTGTCAGATTCAAATGATTCTAGCCCATACACAGCCTCTGAGACAGGGCAGCTGGATGGGGGATGCATATAGAATGTTATCTCTCTGTGACACTGTTTAGCTTTAAGGGTTCTGAGTCTATCCCCTGTACTCCAGAGGCCCTTGCTATGACGAAGCAGATGTAAACTACCCTTGTGCTGTCTTATTTTGAGGTTTAATTCCATGGGAATCCTTCAATGCCCTCCCACAAAGCTTAAAATCAAAATCAAAATCTTTTTCTATGCCCAGCCCCTGCCAGCCTCTTTAAACTTTTGCTCCATTAGCTCTGAGAACACTGGCCTTCATTAGTCCTTGAACAAACCAAGGTCTTCACATTGCACAAACAGAGCTCTTGGAAGCTCTTCTTTGCAGCACTTGCTAGGGGTTGCAAATATATATTTTCATTTGTAGTTTTTATTTAACATCTTCCTTCTATGGAAAGTCTTTAGCTCCATGTACCTTGTCTGTTTTGTTCACCATTTTGCTTGGTGCATAGTAGGGACTTAATAAATGTAGGTTTTTTTAAAAAAAAATACTATTAGCACTTAAATGTCTGTTTGTGGTAAGTGAATAAATGAATGAAAGAATGAATATGGGGGTAGGATTGACTTTAGGGTGATCTCTTAGATTTGCCTGGTCTCCACTCAACCGGGAAGGATTTTAGATGAAATCTTATCAGACATATAAGGGACATGATGTCTTGAGATTCCTTCCAGGTCAGTGAGACTTTTGCTCTGGTTAGGCTGTCACTTTGCTTTAGTCATTGCTTTTATCATGGGGAATTGGGGCTAAGTGTGTATGTGTGTGCGTGCGTGCTCACACGTAGACACACAAAGAAAGGTACAAGGTGATGGGAAATGACCCAGGGAGGCCTCTCAAAATAACCTTGGTTTCCTTGCTTTTCTCATTCAAGCAAGTGAGATCTCATTTGGCAGTGAGCGGGCCAGCTGAAAAATGTCAAGCCTCTGGGCATCAATGAGTTTTGCATTTCCAAATGATGGGTTTATGATTAAACTCCATTAATGCAAATGCATGATCCATGAAGAATGCCAGTTCCAACTGGTATTTCTTGTTCTCTTAAAACCCCTCCTCACTTAAAAAAAAATCTATGCCTCAAAATACCTCAAACTACAGCCACACGTGGGGGTTTGATTAAATTTTGTGATGCTTACTCTTGATGGTCAACCCATCCTGAAAATTGTAGAAGACATCAAAGAACATGAGGCTGGAGAAGAAGATGGATCCTTTAAAAAGCAGGTTGTAGGATCTCTGCTTTCTTCCTTGGGGATGTTGGAGTAACACTGACGTTTAGGTGGATGAAGAAGGTGTTAAGTTCAACTAGTGTTTTTCTACTCTGGTTGTTGAAGGTTGGCTATTCTTCGGGGCTTAGAAGAATATCTGAAAATCCCTAAAATTCCTGTCTATTTCTCACCTGGCTCTTCCTTCCCTGTTCAAATAATAACATCACCATTTATTTAGTACAAAATGGTTAGGCATTGTGAATTCCTATGTTAACTCTAATTTTTCCCAAGGACCCTGTGGGGCAAGTGTTACTACTCCCATTTTCCAGGCAGGAAAATTGAGTTACAAAAAGGTTTATAATTTACCCAGCACATATCATTATGAGGTGGCAGAACCAGTATTCTAAACCAGGTTAATCAACTCCAATGACTTTCTCCTAACTCTCAGTCTGGAAGAAACCGCAAGAAAGGTTTGGGTGCCTGGCTTTCTCCCCTCCTTCATGGAGCCCTGTTCTTTGGGAAAGATCTCTCATCACTGTGCTATTTTTTATCCCTTTACTTTACTAATTCCTGTTTATATTCGGAAGCCAGGCTGATTCTCCTTCCAGATACATCAGTCTTTGTAAAAGCAACAAGCTGTCTCTCATGCCATTCACCTTCTTGGTGATAACATTTTCATTCACGCAGAGCAAGAGTTTTGTTTTAAGCCTTGGGGTGGCTGGGTTAGCAGTGAGTCCACGAAACTACTCCAAAATGACCTTAAAATAGAATGTAGTCATTTGGGTTGAAATGTCCAAGAAAGTATAATTCAGTTTTCTGTTTATCTTTCTCTGGTGCATTTTAGATGTTGAAATTTTTTTCTTATTGATGAATGGGTTTCAAGCCAACTGTATTCAGATGGGAATGGGAGTGAGATGTAGAAAAACAGCTTCACTCTTGCTTTGATGAAATGATTGAACTGAGTATGTGGTTGGTGTGATCGGTGCTGTAAGAGGAAGTGGATCTCTTGGGTTCTGGGGGGAAAAAGCAATAAAATTTTTAGTTCTTTAAAAATGTATTAGCTGAACATGGTGTTAATAATAGGATGGTTTGTGGGAAATATACAACAAATACAAGTTAAGGACTATTGATAGCGGTAGTATTATGACAATGTTCTTTCATCATTTATAACATGTGTCACAACCATGTAAGGTGTTGGTGGTGGGGCAAAGTATGGGAATCCTGTCTGGTATGCATGGTTGTTTTGTTAACTCACAACATCTCAAATAAAAAAAGTGTATTAGCTGATGTAAGAACTATTATTGCCAATGTAATGGGGGTGTCTCAGCTTTTCATGGTGGGGAGTGTTCTAGCATGTGTCTAGCATATGGCTTGAAAGCTGGGAGGCATTAAGCTGCTGGCTTTTTTTCTGGATTGCTTCATTTAGATGAGAAAAGCTTGTCTAAGGCACTTTGAAATTTTCCAATTAAGATATAATGTTTGCCTGACTTCACAGTATCTTATTTTTTATTTTAATTTTTCATGGTCACCCAAGAAATGAAAATAATCATATTCTTTCAGGCATTTTATATGCATAAAATACATTTTAAAAATTTGTTTCAAAAATTGGATTATAATATTGACTGCATTTTTTATTAGTTAATACAACATTATCATCTTTCCAATACTGCAAATCCTTCCATTTCATTTATCATTTGTCACACCCTTTTTGAGCACACATTCTGTCCCTGATGCTGGGCTATAGGCTAGATTCCATTCCATCCCATTGTATGAATGGGCCATTATTTAGTCAAAAAACCTCGCATTGTGGGGAATTTGGGTTGTTTGCAGTATTTTGATATATTCAGCATTGTTATGATAAACTTGCTTATATTATGGTGGTTTGCAGCTGTATGTACCCCCAGAAAAACACATTGTTAAAATTAATCGAGTCCCATGGGTGTGAACCCATTGTAAATAGGACCTTTAAATGAGGTTGCTTCAGGCCCACTTCAATCAGGATGGGTCCTAATCCTATTACTCGAGTCCTTTCTAAGAAAATGAAATTCAGACACACAGAGAGAAAGCCACAGGCAGCAAAAAGCTGAACATCAAAGGAACCTGGAAGAGAAGGGAGAGACCTGGAAGAGAAGGGAAGAGAAGGAGGTACAACCATGTGCCCTGCTAGGTGACAAGCTAAGGACAAAGGGTGCTGGCAGCCATCCCCAGAAGACCTCAGTCTTTGGGAAGAAAACATTGCCTTGATGACGGCTTGATTTGGACTTTTTTCCAGCCTCAAACCATAAGAGAATAAGTTTTCATTGTTTAAACTGACCCATTTCATGATGTCTGCTTGAGCAACCTAGCATGCTAAAACATAGGAATATAGGGTTACTTCCTCAGAATAAATGTTCAAAAGTGGTGTTGTCAAACAGGAGCTGCAACTCCACTTCTGAAAGTTATGTTTTTAAGGCCAAATTCTTCTTCAGAAGAGTTACATTAATTTACGTTTCATCCATGTGTGTCCCTTTCTCCACACATTACCCTGCACATGTGACTTCTTAACCTACTAATAAGTAGTATGCTAAGAAAACTGACAAAGTCAGAGACTTTAAATATTGTCCAGGAATCTCAAATTAATAAATATTCATGGCCAATAAGTATGTACCTAGTTTGTATCTACATGCATTATTTACTTCTTATAATTCAAATTTGTGGGTAGTGAGGATTTTTGTTGCAGTGTTGCTAATCATGTGGAAACCCAAGGGAGTTAAGAATAAAAAAGAGGGCCAGGGGGATGGATGTGGCTCAGGTGGTTGGGCATCCGTCTCCCATATGGAGGGACCTGGGTTTGATCCCCGGGACCTCCTGGTAAAAATGAAAAAAAAAAA